>PVIH01006399.1:0-111765 GCA_004025045.1 Sigmodon hispidus
AGGATATCAGAAAATGGAAAGCTCTCCCATGTTCCTGGATTGGTAGGATCAACATAGTAAAAATGGCAATTCTACCAAAGGCAATCTACAGATTCAATGCACTGCCTATCAAAATCCCAACACAATATATTTTGGACCTTGAAAGAACAATACTCAATTTCATTTGGAATAACAGGAAAGCCAGGATTGCCAAAACAATTTTACTCAACAAAAGAACCTCAGGAGGTATCACCATCCCTGACTTCAAGCTATACTATAGAGCTACAGTAATAAAAACAGCCTCGTACTGGCATAAAAACAGACTTGTGGACCAATGGAATAGAATTGAGGATCCAGACATTAACCCAAAAACCTATGAACACCTGATTTTTGACAAAGAAGCCCAAAACATTCAATGGAAAAAAGATAGTATATTTAACAAATGGTGTTGGCATAACTGGAAGGAAGTGTGTAGAAAAATGCAAATAGATCTGAGCCTGTCACCCAGCACAAAACTCAAATCCAAGAGGATCAAAGACCTCAACTTAACCCCAACCACTTTGAACTTGATAGAAAAGAAAGTGGGAAATACACTTCTACAAATTGGCACAGGTCACCACTTCCTAAATATAACACCAGTGGCACAGACACTAAGACCAACAATCAATAAGTGGGATCTCCTGAAGCTGGGAAGCTTCTGCAAAGCCAAGGACACTGTCAATAGGACAAAACGCCAGCCTACATAATGGGAAAAGATTTTCACCAACCCTACAAGTGATAAAGGACTGATCTCTAAGGTATATAAAGAGCTCAAGAATTTAGATCCCAAAACCTTGAATAACCCTGTCAAAAAATGGGGTACAGATCTAAAAAGGGAATTCTCAGCAGAGGAACTACGAATGGCTGAAAGGCACCTTAAAAAGTGTTCTTCATCTTTAGCCATCAGAGAAATGCAAATCAAAACAACTTTGAGATACCACCTAACACCTGTTAGATTGGCTAAGATAAAATGCACAGATGTCAGCCTATGTTGGAGAGGATGCGGAGCAAGGGGAACACTCCTCCATTGTTGGTGGAAGTGTAAGCTTATTCAACCACTTTGGAATGCAATATGGCGGTTTCTCAGAAATTTGAGAATCAATCTCCCCAAGGACCCAGCAATACCACTTCTGTTTGTATACCCTAAAGAGACACATTCTCATACCAAAGTTATAAGCTCAACTATGTTCATAGCAACATTATTTGTAATAGCAAGAACCTGGAAACAACCTAGATGTCCCTCTACTGAAGAATGGATTAACAAACTGTGGTACATCTACACAATGGAATACTACTCAGCAGTAAGAAAAAACGATATCCTAAAATTCGCAGGCAAATGAATGGATTTGGAGAATATCCTCCTGAGCGAGGTATCACAATCTCAGAGAGATAAGCAGGGGATGTACTCACTCACTAGTGGTCTCTAAACAAACAAACAAGAAAAAAAAAAAAAGCCAAACATGCCCAAGCGGCAAACCACAACCACTGAACAGCTTGGGATCAGAAACACCCTGGACTGACCCTTCAAACCCCAGTCCAACTATTGGAACACGTGACTCACTCTTGAGGGAGGCGGGACAAAACTGGATTTGGTCAGGAGTGAAGACTGATCCAAGCATTATTGGGTCAGTGGGACCATAGGACTGTCTGCTCCCTGCCAAGGGAGGGGATGGGGAGTTTCGGAGAAGAAAAATGACAAACATTTTAAATCACTGAAGAAATTGAAGAGGTTATCAGAAAATGGAAAGATCTCCCATGTTCCTGGATAGGTAGAATCAACATAGTAAAAATGACAATTCTACAAAAAGTATTCTACAGATTCAATGCACTTCCCATAAAAAATATTATTTTTTTTAGAATAACACCATAAAGAATACTGGTGTTATTCTAAATATAACACCAGTAGCACAGACACTAAGAACAACAATCAATAAGTGTGACCTCCTGAAACTGAGAAGCTTCTGTAAAGCCAAGGACACTGTCAATAAGACAAAATGACAGCTTATAGAATGGGAAAAGATTTTCACCAACCCTACAAGGCATAGAGGAATAATCTCTAAAATATATAGAGAACTCTAGGAACTAGAGCCCCAAACCCTATATAAAGCAATTAAAAAATGGGATTCAGAACTAAAAAGGGAATTCTCAGCAGAAGAATTATAAATGGCTAAAAGGCACTTGAAAAGTGCTGGACATCTTTAGCCATCAGAGAAATGCAAATCAAAACAACTGAGATACCATGTTACACCTGTCAGATTGGCTAAGGTAAAAGACATAGATGACAGCCTATGCTGGAGAGAGGGTGCAGAGCAAGGGAATACTCCTCCATTGTTGGTGGGAGTATAAGCTTGTTCAGCCACTCTGGAGTGCAGTATGACAATTTCTCAGAAAACTGGGAATCAATCCAGCAATATCACTATTGAGTGTATATCCTAAAGATGGACATTCACACTCCAAAGGCATTAGCTCACCTATGTTCATAGTAACATTATTCATAATAGCAAGAACCTAGAAACAATCTACATGCCCCTCAACTGAAGAATGGATTAGCAAATTGTGGTACATGTACACAATGGAGTACTACTCAGCAGTAAGGAAAAATGATATCCTAAAATTTGCAGGCAAATGGATGGATTTGGAGAATATCCTCTTAGCGAGGTATCACAAACCCAGAAAATAAGCAGGGGTTATACTCACTCATTAGTGGACTTTGAACCAAAAGCGAAGCATGTCCAAGCTGCAAGCCACATCCACTGAACAGCTTGTGATCTGAAACACTTTGGACTGTCACCCTGGAGCCCATTGCCTCCAGAGGAACACCTGACCCAGTCTTGATGTTGGGGTGAGCAAGGTGGATCTGCCTGGAGTGGATGCTGAACTAAGCCACCTTGGGACCTTGGACCTTGGGATCTCCTGTACTTGCTGGGGAATAGATAAAGTGATGGGGAGAAGAGAAAGTGACTGGGGGTGGTAGCAGGGGGAAGGGAGTTTGAACAAGTGGATTCATGCATAAAAAATGAGACTTCATTCATAATAAAAATATATACAACTTATGCACCTCTCAACACTTGTGCATAGGATGTTATAATCTACATATTTTCCATACCATGTCCATTGCCCCTCTATTTATAATAGCTAGAAAATGGAAACAATTTGTCATTTTTTAATTGATAATGAAAATGTGGTACTTATAAACTTTATATATCTATTTATGTGTAAAGAAAAATAAAATCGTATGAGTGGGTAAAAAAAAAATTATAGAACACCCAAGCTGCAAACCACAACCACTGATCAGCTTGGGATCTAAAAAGTATATTTAATATATTCTTCTGTTGTTTATTTGATCTCAAGAATATTTATTGTACCCTATATCATTGTTACATTTCTTTTTTCTTGTCTCTATTTTATTTTACTTTTTTAGAAAATAAAGTCCTTTTTTTTTCTTGTAATATAAAAAAGTTCTAAGTCTTTCTGAAGAAAAAGTTTTTTCAATAAACTACATAGCTATGTTTAATACCCAATAATATTTTTTTAATTTGTGTTTGTTTCCTATTTTGTGAAAAATGTTTCATATAATATTTCCTGATTACTGTTTTCCCTTTTCCAGCTCCCACCAGATTCTCTCCACCCTCCTCCTCACCCCTTCCTGTTCTAACTCAGTAGAAAACATGCTTTTAATAACAAGTAGAAAGCGAAGAAGAATCAAAAGAAATAAAACTAAATAGAACACAACAATAACACAAATATAATATAAAGGAATCAGAGAACAATTACAAAAAAACATATACACACATTAACCAAAACAGAAATACCAAAAAGACACAAAATTCTGACAGAATAAGCCAAACACCTGCAGAGGAAAAACACCGAGACAAAGGATTATGAGACAAAAACTACAAACAAAAGAAATGTTCAAATACCACTGAGTGTTTTGTTTTGATCGTGGTATTTGTTATGAGGCTTGCCCTTAATGTGTTTTATATACACAGTGAGACGTCATTGGAGAAAACAACTCTCCCTTCCCTGGGGCTTATCAATTGGAGATAGCTTCAGAGTTAATGATGGGGGATTGTGTCCACTTTTCCTTTCAATGATGGGACCTTCTCTGACCTCCTGGCTGCTGTCATAGTCTCTCTGAGTTCAGTTCTGCTGTGTTGTGAAGGCCAGTTCTCCTGATGTTCTTCATCTCCTCTAGCTCTTAAAAACTCTTTTTGCAGCCTCTTATTCAGAGCTCCCTGACCCTGTGGTAAGGGAATGAATGGAGATTTCCCTTGTAGGACTCACTGTTGTAATGACTCTTACAGTTTGTATTTTATTAAGTTATGATTCTCTGTATTTGTTCCTGTCATTGGCAGAAGAAGGCTTTTCTGATTTTGGCTGATCAAGAAAGTGATTGGTGAGTAGAACAGAATATCTTTAGAAGTCATTATGTTGCTTCATCCCTTTAGCAGCGATTTCCCCCCTGAGATCCTGGCCTATTTAGCCTCTGATTTTTAACTACTGGGACAGTGTCAGGCATACATTCCAGCTCAAAACAGACCCTAAATCCAATGAGATAGTAGTTGCTTCCTCCCAAAACTTCAAATGAATGTGTTAATTATTTGCAGGGAATCTTCTGTAGTGTCATTTCTTGAAGTTCAATTTAAGGGGAAAAGCTGTATTATTGTTTAATGTTTTTAATAAACTAGCAAATAAAATTTGCCCTATGGGAAATACTCAGTGACTTAAGATTAAATAGACAACAGACTGCTTATATAGAAATAATTAGTAACTATGGAGAAAACATCTATTTGTCCTTTGAAAAGTGTCCTGCTTTCCGCCATCCCATGCATGCTGTCAGTAAGAGCTTCAGCAGTTAAAATGGAAGAAAAAAATAGAACTATGTAGAAGGATATACACATCATGACACAGAAAAGAAAAAGATTAGGCAGAAGCACAAGTTTTGAAATCACCAACAGTCAGGGATGGTCAAAATATCAGAATTAAGACAGAAATACCAAGTTATCTTCCTGGCTCTCTATCCTTTCTGGTAAGAAAATAAGAAAAGAAAGCATTGTGTTTTTGTTTGCTTGTTTGTTTGTTGAATTATTGAAAATAGTTTTTTTCCCTTATACAATATATCCTGTTTACAGTTTCTCCTCCCTCTCTCTCCACAGTTCCTATTCACCTTCTCTTCCATATGGACCCACTCCTTTTCTGTCTTCCCTTATGAATTACCAGGCTTCTACAAGATTACAAGAAAAAACAAAAACAAAAAAAGTATAAAAATATAAAATAAAAACCAGTACATCAGTGTTGGGTAAGGAAACTCAACACGTGGAGAAAGCATATAAATCAGAAATCTACTTGTTCACACACTCTGGAATCCTGTAAAAATACTAAACTAAAGACTGTAATATGAATGCTGAGGTTCTGTTGTGGACCTGTCCATGTCCTGTACTTGATGTGTCCTTCTCTGTCAATTCAAGTGAGACCTGCTCAGGTGACTTATAAGACCTTGTTCTCCTGGTGTCCTCCATCCCTCTGGCTATTACACCCTTTATATCTCCTCCTATGTGTGGTTCCCTAAGTTTTGAGTGGAGGGATTGCATGAAGACTAAGTATTCTAAGGTCAGCATGCTGTCTCTGTCTCTGTTTCTCTGTCTCTCTCTCCCTCTCTCTCTCCTCCTGCATAATTCCTGGCTGTGGGTGTGTATTTGTTCCCATATGCTATGGGAGAAAGTTTCTCTAATACTGGATTTGTAGGGTGCGAGTCTATGTTATTTTATGACTACTATTTTTTTTTGGTTTAAGTATTATAATTATATTTTATTTTTTAAACTTTTCTTTTTCTTTTTTATTGTGTATAAAGTCTTAGTTTTTATCCATGTATCCCCTTGTTCAAATTCCCTTCCCCCTCCTGCCCCTCCCAATCACTCTCTCTTCAAGAGCAAGAGGTCCCAAGGTCCCAAGGTACCAAGATGGCTTCGTTCAGCATCTACTCCAGGCAGATACACTTTCCTCATCCGAACATAAAGACTGGGTCAGGTGTTCTTTTAGAGGAAATGGGCTCCAAGGTGGCAGTCCAAGGTGCTTCAAATCCCATGTTGTTCAGTGGTTTTGGTAGCACTTAGGTCATGCTTTGCTTTTGTATAGAGTCCAATAATAAGTGTGCACATCCCCTGCTTATCTTTCTAGGTTTATGATACCTTGTTCAGGAGGACATTCTCTAAATCCATCCATTTGCATGCAAATTTTAGGATATCATTTTTTCTTACTGCTGTGTAGTACTCCATTGTGTAGATGTACCACAGTTTGTTAATACATTCTTTTGTTAAGGGGCATCTAGGTTGTTTCTAGATTCTTGCTATTATGAATAATGCTACTATGAACATAGCTGGGCTAATGCCTTTGTAGTGCTACTGTGCATCTTTAGGATATGCGCCCAGTAGTAGTATTGCTGGATCCTTAGGGAGATTGATTACCAGTTTTCTGAGAAATCATCATACTGCATACCAGAGTAGCTGAAGAAGCTTACACTCCCATCAAGAATGGAGGAGTATTTTCCTTGCTCCTCAACCTTTGTAGCATAGGCTGTCATCTGTGTTTTTAATCTTAGCCAATCTAATAGGTCTAAGGTGGTATCTCAAATTTGTTTGATTTGCATTTTTCTGATGGCTAAAGATGGTGAACACTTTTTCAAGTGCCTTTCAGCCATTTGTAATTCTTCTGCTTCACCATCCCTGACTTCAAGTTATACTATAGAAGTATAATATTAAAGAAAAAGCCTGGTACTGGCATAAAAACACCCTTGTGGATCAATGAAATAGAATTGAAGGTCCCAACATTAACCAAAAACCTATAAACACCTGATCTTTGACAAAGAGACCAAAATACTCAATGGTAAAAAGCTAGTATTTTTAATAAATGGTGTTGGCATAGTTGGATGATAGTGTGTAGAAAACTGCAAATAGATCCAAGACTGTCACCCTGCACAAAACTCAAATCCAAGTGGAAGAAAAATATCAACATAAATCCAGCCACTCTGAACTTGATAGAAAAGAAAGTGGAATATACCCTCCAATGCATTGGCATAGGTGACTACTATTTTTTAAGACCATTAATATTTAGTTTTACTGTAGGTCTCTGAGCTATCTAGTCTCTATTGTTTGGTAAAGTATATAGTGTCAATTAGGGGTACCATTTACTGGAGTGGGCCTTAGGTCAAATTAGGTCCTCTATATGAGTGATACTTCTATTAGCTGCTGATCCATCTCTCCAACTCTATTGCCTGCTTTTTTTTGGTATTTTTTTTAAGAAAAATGTAATTCGATGGGTTAATGAAATGACAAAAAGTATAAAGAAACAATGTTTAGAAGATAAAACAAACAGTGTGGAAACAAACTCCTCTCTTATGTAAACTTATGAATAGCAGTGGCACCACATCATCTCTAAAGTGAAAGACAAGTCATCATGTTAAAATTATACTTGCGTTGATTCAACACTAGATTAATAATTTTAGTGCAGCAATAGTACTTTAGCTCCCTATGTTGCTAGGAGTAGACAATAGGCAACATTTATTAATTTATTTGTGTTAAATATCTATAAATATTCTACTCTGTCAGATTGAATAGATGTCATCCTGGTCTCTGAAACAATAACAAAATCATGCTGCTGCTACTTTTAAAATTTTCTACAAAACAGGTGATATTAGGAATATGTGCCTGTGGTTTAAAAACCCTGAAAAAGACACTAATTTGATCTCTTAAATGTTTTCCTTAGTAAAACGATTACTTGAGGCAAGCCTTGACCTCAGTGTTGTCAGGCATCTGCTGCCCCATTCTGCTTCTCCGCCTCTCAGGAGATGGTGGCTGTGTAGAGATGTGCATTGACACTGATAGTTCAATCTGCTGGTTCTGGAAAGTGTCTCTTATAAGAACGCAGATGCCTTATAATGAGAGTCTTGTGCTACAATACCTTAAGCTACAATTTGATTTATGTTGATAAAATATTATCAACATGAACAAACTGATAAAGAGAGAAAAACACTGGGTAACCAAAGCACACAAACACACCTTAATAATAATACCAGAACTGCAGAGGACATACAGCTATCCATGACCTTAAAACGTTCTCATTCTTTCATGCTCAAGACAAATTTGCAGTTCCAGAGATGACCATTAAGTCAGGTTTCCACAGAAGAGTAAAAACAAGTCTATGCATGAGAAATCGTTGTTGCACATAAACTAAGTGTTTCAGGTCACACTTTTTGTCAACTCAGTGTTGTTGAGATATTACACATGTAAACATAAGCTCAATTCAGATAAAACTGGAATTAAAGTTAATTTTTGAATCTACCTGCTAGCTTGGCATGATAATACATACCTTCTATCTTAGTATATGGAAGCCTGAAGAAAGAAGCTCATGAATTGTAGGCTGGCTTCAGTTACATATCAAGACCATGATTCTCAAACATATTCACTGCGATAAGGAATCATGTAAATATTTTAAGCAAGATATAAATACTTTAACTAACACTTATTTTATGTCAGTTTTATATTTATAAAAGTTTGCTTTATTGTGAAATACTTTAAATTTATGTACTGGACACATCCAGAAAAATATGCTTATTATTTACAGAGCTGTCTTTGGTAAAATAAAAGGCTGCATATGATTGCAAAAGTTTCATAGAAATTATAGTTTCTAAGGTTAAACAATTTTAGACTGCTTTTTTTGAACTCTCATTTTTTTTTAAACTTCATTTTCCTTTCACTGAATATTCATTTTTTCTTGAATGTTATATCCTGATCTGGCTTACCTTCCCTACATTCTTCCCAGTTCCTCTCCACACTCCCTTTCAATGAGATGCAAATTCTTTTCTGTTGCTCATTAAAAAACAAACATGATTCCAGGAGATAATATAAAATAAAATACATTAATATCAAACAAAGGCTAGAATATCAGAATAAGAAAAAAGAACAGCCATAAAAATGAAGAGGGGGAAGAGCTGAAGAAAAGGCAAAAGAAACAAATATAGATGCATAGACCAACTCATTAAAATGCTTCAGAAGATCCTAAAAATGCTAATCCAGAACATATGCAAATGTACTATAAAGTAAAAACAGAGAATAAAATATTTGATTATATATTATAACAGATGAATATATATATGTATATGGACAGCACAAATAAGGTAAAGATTCACACTCTCATTGTTCTTATATCTTCTTTACTCTGAGAGATCATAGAAAATATTATGAAAACATTGGAGGAAGACATAACTACTACAGAATATTTTCTTTTGTAATCACAGGAAAAGTAGACACTTTATACCACTCATTTCTTGGCATAGTGCCCCTGTGATAGATTCTTACATCAGAGATTGCTTCACTAGAAAGAATGTGTTCTAGGTATTCTTGAAAATAAAACTTCAAAATCTTTTGAATACAGACTGTTCATATTTAAAAGTGAAAGTCAAATATCTATAATAGAAAAAGGTGATGCAAAGAATATGTTTCTATTATTTTTATATAAAGAGCAAAATTGCAATTCCATCTATGGATCTCACCACAGAGCTCTCATATGCTCTGAGCATCATTAGGATAAAGAATACATTTCTTTGATTTAAACTTATTTTAATAGCAACCAGAAATAAATTAAATTAAAATAAATAGCTCAGTTATCTAGTCCTACTAAAATGTCACATTTTGTATTTACTCTCAGCATTGTTTCTGTCTGCTCATGACTCAGTCAGAATAAAGGAATACTGTTGCAATAAACTGTACCATTCAAACCATCTGCACCCCCAAAATTAGGAAAAAAATATTTTTTATAAAGAATCAACCATTATAAATCATTCCTAATTAGTTTAGATTTCTATTGTAATTGCTCTAGATATTACTGTAAGTCATAGCTTTGTGGATACTTTATAGCTACTTTTTGCTGTCTGCATTAGTAAATGGATATATACAAATTTTTAAAAAAAGATAAAATTTGAAACAAAAAGGAAAGGCCCTAATGAGACATGGAACCTCCAATGATGTCATAGATTTCATTTTCTGTTGGACATCTACTGCAAGGTACACAATTTGTCCTTCAGAATAATTTGTTTCCCCAGTGAGAGTTGCTTGAAGAAAATTAAAAATTTCATTTGCAAGTGGTTATAATTAAATATAGCTTTTAGGTTAGAGATGGGGCATGTGTCCATTTTTTTCTTTCAGTTCTAGAGCTACACCAGGTACAGGTTGTGCAGGCCCTCTGCATGCTGCCTCAGTCTCAGTGACTTCTTATATGTATCTATCTTGGTGAAATAGGGGAACTTGTTTTCTTGAGATCCTCCAGCTGTCTGTCTCTTACAGTCTATCCATCTCTTCTATGGGATTCCTTGAGCCCTGACAGAAAGGATTTGATGGAAACATTTCATTTGTGGTAGAGGTGTCTCTCTCTACATATTATCTGTCTGTGGGTCTCTGTATTTGTTCCCATGTGAGGCAAAAAGATCCTTCTGTGACGATGATTGAGTAAGGCACTGATCTGTAGCAAAATGCAATAAGGAGTTATTTCATTGCTGTGTTCCTTTAGTATAACCATATGTTTCTGGGCTGAATAGTCTCAAGTTCCTGAATATCTACATTTCACCTTCTGTAGTGGAACTAATACCAAACCAATATTTGATGGCTATGTCTATAAATTTGATGTCATCATTACTCTAGTATATCTTTCAAGCTTGATACAATTGGTAATCTAAGGCATTGTGGCTGGATCGATGTTTATATTTTGGTGGCCTGCAGATCGTCTTCATATACATTAGCCTATAGGCGTAAAGGTTCTATGTAGTCACTATCTCAACTTCTCTGTGTTCAGTGAGTTTTATAGTTTTTATCTTCAGCAATGGTGTCTTCTTGTCAATTTTTGATGAATTTAACAATAGATTGGATTCTTTTGGGGTTTCCATGGGACCACACTGGCCAAGAACTCAATTATATGTAACCCATTCACAGAATTAGAAGCTTTGTTTGCTAACAAGAAGTAATCACTTGGGGCTCAATTGGCCACATTAATTAGAAATTTTACTTAGATCACACACACACACACACACACACACACACACACACACACCATATATAGTAGTAAGTTTCTGGTCTGTCCCAACCTGTAGTCCAGATCTGAAAACCCACTGAAACACACAGATACTTGTATGAATTTTATGCTGATCAATCTATGGCTCTGGCATATCACTAGCTAGCTTTTGCCCTTAAACTGACCTATCTTGTTCAACCATGTGGTTCAATATCTTTTCTCAGAGCAGCATTTCAACTTCTTTCACTGCATTTGCTGGTGTCTCATCATGGTGTCTCTCTCTTGTTTCTCTCTGGCTTTTCTTCTCTGCTCTTCCTGTTCTCAGAGTTTTCTTAGTCTAGCTACCTGTCCACATTTCCTGTTTGCCTTCAGCCAATCAGCGTTTTTACTAAATCAGTATGTGGGACAATTATTTATAATGTAACAACATAATCCCACTAAAAACACACACACATACACATACACACATAAACACACATGTAAGGAAGCTTCTGCTATAATAGGCTTGCATACTACTCCTCAAATGTCTCTTAATTTGATCCAAGCATTATTGGGTCAGTGGGACCATAGGACTGTCTGCTCCCTGCCCAGGGAGGGGATGGGGAGTTGCAGAGACGAAAAATGACCAGATGTGGTGGGAGGGGGAAGGGACCTTGAATAAGGATATACAGGGATGGAAAAAAAATTCAGAGGGAAAGCTGAACACAAAGTAAATATATGTGTAGCAATGTTATTTGCATTACCACCCTTGATAAGCCATGTTTATGATTCTTATCCTCTTTATAGTTATTGTTAACTCTTCCTCATTTTAAATTCATTTTACTGTTTTTTTGATAAATACAAAATAAAGAAGGAAAAAAAAAGAAATGCTCACTATTGGGCTTATCTCAGACTGACAACATAAAAATTTGTACTATAAGCACATCTGTATTAAAAATTTTTATTGAATTTTTCTAAAGCAAATAATAAGATGATCATGTGTTTTTTTCTTTCAGTTTTTTATATGGTGAATTAAATTGACATTTTTTTTTTTTGTATATTGAACCATTCCTGCATCTTTGGGATGAAGCTTACTTGATTATGGTGGATGATCTTTTTGATGTGTTCTAAGATTCAGTTTGTATTTTATCAAATCTTTTTACATCAATGCTCATGAGGAAAATTGGTCTGTATTTCTCTTTTCTTGCTGACTATTTGTGTGCTTTGGATATCAGGGTGACTGTGGCCTCATAAAATAAATTTAGCAATGTCTCTTTTATTCCATTTTATGGAGTAATTTGAGGAGTAGGGACTGGAATACCAACTTATCCACAAAACTTCCAACCTACAATTTTCCTGCCTACAATATGTACTTGGGTAAAAGGTGGTGACAAACTTGTGGGAGTGGCCAACCAATGACTGGTCCAACTTGAAATTCATGTCTCACACTGCCTGGAGGGCCAGGGACCAGAGACAAGGTAGCCTGGAGGTATCTCACATTGTTAGGTCCAGTGGGATTTTTGAATACTTTCAGTGTCATTCCCTGGCATTCTTCTCTGGCCTCTCTTTATTCATTTTCTTTTTTCTTTTTTCACTTACCTCTGTAATCAATAAAAATATCATCTATTTCCAATATACATTACATACCTATGTGTTTGTGTTACTCTTCATGGTGACAGCACTAATTACTCACCCATTGTTATGATAACCACTCTACCTATCAATTTAGGGAAGGAGGAGTTTATATGGACTCACAGTTCCAGAGTATGTCTACCACAGCAAAGCAGTTAAGGTGATGAGAACTCAAAAGGGCAGAGAATAATGAGTGTTGGCCTTCAGCTTGCTTTCTCCTTTCTATGCACTTCAGGGCTTCATCCCATGGAATGGTGCCTCTTATATTTAGGATGAGTCCTCCCACCTCAATGAGCTTAATCTAGACAATCTCTTACAGACTTGCCTCAAAACTTACTTCATTTGGTTCCTTCTAGATGTTCTCTTCTCACTAACTGATGTTCATTTATTTTTCTATAAATTTTTTTTTGTTTTTGGTTTTATTCCCAATTGCTTTGAGTCCCAACTAAAAAGCCAAATTAAAAAAAAAGCCTCCCCCAAAATAAAAGCCCTGGTCCAGATGGTTTCAGAGCCGAATTCTACCAGACATTCAAAGAAGAATTACTACCATTACTCCTCAAACTATTTCACACAGTAGAAACTGAAGGAATATTGCCAAATTCCTTCTATGAGGCCACAATTACCCTAATACCCAAGCTACTCAAAGATACAACAAAGAAGGAGAACTACAGACCAGTCTCCCTCATGAATATGGATATGGTTTACAAATGTTTTATTGAGAATTTTTGCACCCATGTTTAATTAATCTATCTTCCATTTTGTGTTTTTACATGTTTTGTGTATCAGGGTAACTGTAGCCTCATAAAATTAATTAGATAATATTTTTTCTATTTCTAATTTGTGGAATCTTTTGAGAATTATTGGGATTAATGCTTTTTGAAAGTATTGTAGAATTCTGTAATAAAACCATCTGGTCCTGGAGGGTTTTGTTTGGAAGGCTTTTAATGACTATTCTATTTCATTCATTATATTCTGTGATATCCATTAAGAGAGGACTGTTTGGATACTCATTAAAGCCAACAAAAAATTTTATTAGCCAGTGAGCAACTGTGTTCAGGTTCCTAGTGTAGCACCAAGCATTTCTCAGGGTGACATTTTAAACATACAACAACAAGAATACACACACAACACACACACAGACACAGACACACACACCCCAAAGAAACCCATATTCTGTTTTCCACACACTTCAGTTAACAAGAATAGTTAGCCAGAAGCAGAACTACTGAAGCTAAAAATCAATGTTAGTACATTTAGAGACTTTTTCCAGAACTATCAACTTTGATGAATTATGTCTTTGTTCTCATTTTGGCATGTTACATTCTATGTGTTTACTTTTATGAAATTAATGGTACTTTCATTATGGTGCCTGTTGCTAAGATCTGGGAGCCTACTAAGATTTGGGGCTCTTTACTGCTCTTATCTTGATTTAACTTTGTAAGTGATAGTAAAGTTTATCCTTATGATTCTCTGGAGATTTCTCAATGTCTCATGTAATACCTTCCTTCTTATTTCTAATTTTGTTAATTCTGATCTTCTTTCTCATTGGCCTTTTTGTTATTTTTCCTAAGTGTTTGTTAACCTTATTGATTTTCTCAACTAATAAAGTATTTGTTTTATTGATTGTTTCTATTACTTGAAAAATAGAATTCAGGGTGTTATTTTAGTTTTCTTACATTTGGCATGACTTACATTGAGTCTCATTGTGTGGTAAATTTTGAATAAAATCTCATGAGATGCTGAAAGAAGGTATATTACTTTATGTTTGGATTAACTGTACTGTAAATATCTGTTGGTTCCTTTTGGTTTACAATATCAGCTCTGGAATGTCTCTGTATAATTTTGTCTGATAACCTGTCTTTTGGTGAGAGTGGGATATTGTAGCTATTTAATATCATCATGTGAATGTAAATATGTTATTTAATCTATAATATTGTTTCTTTTTTGTGAACCTGGATAACTTTGTATTTGCTATGAAGATGTTAAGAATTTAATGTTTTCAACCTGCTCCCCTGGGCTCCACACTAGGTAGGGTCCAGAGCCCCAGCAGCTCTCCAAGAGACCAGAGTGGTCCTTGGGACCCCAGGGAAGACAAAACCCATTGTCTTTAAAACTCATTAAGCATGTCTAACAACATCAGACTTTATTCCCTCTCCTGTACCCCATATCTAAGTCTACTATTTTAGAAGAAATCTTTGGATTTACCAGAGGCCATGCTTTCTCTAGCCCCCAGTGCTCCAGAGGGAACACTCTGCAGGAACTGAAGACATGCTGCTAACCAGAACTCTTAGCCATTTAGGCCAGAAGACAAAATATAAAAGAGAAAACAAGGAATAAAATTCACTCATCCAACAAATACAAATGTAGTAATCAATACCTAAACTTATAATCACACAAAATTCAAATGCCAAACAAAAGTATAAGGACACAATAATTCACAGAAAGAGCCATATGACATCACCACAGCCCCACTTCCTATTGTTCAACAGAAGGACCTGAAAAACCCAACACAGCTGAAGCACAAGAAAATAAACTTAAAAAATACTTTATGAAGATAATTGAAATCTTGATAGAGGATATTAAAAACTCCTTAAAGAAATTTAAAAAATGAAAAACAAAATTGGAATAAAAACAATATTTAAAATAAAAAGTAAAAAAAAATTTAAAAAAAAATTCAAATCCTGAAAATGGGCATAGAAGCCATAAGGAAAACACAGTAGAAGGAATCTTGGAAACAGAAATCTAGATAAGGAAACCAAAACTACAGATGTAAGCAACACTAACAGAACACAAGATATGAATGAAAGAACTACAGGTGTTTGAAACATGATAAAAAAAATATAGATTTATAATGCAAAGAAAATGCTTAATCTAAAAAAAATTCTAAAATTAATATCCAGAAAGTCTAATACACTATAAAAAGCTCAAACATAATAATAATAGGAATGAAAGAAGGAGAAGAAATCTAGCTCAAATACCCAGAGAATATAACTAACAAATAGTAAAAAATTCCAACCTATATAAAGGCATGCTTATACAGAGACAAGAAGCTTACAGAACACAAAATAGATTGGATCAGGAAAAAAATTCCCTTGACACATAAAAATCAAACCACTAAACCTACAGAACAAAGAAAGAATATTAAAAGCAGCAAGAGAAAATGGTTATGTAACATAACTATTAGAATTAAATCCAACATTTTAATGAAAACTTTAAAAAGCAGAAGGGCCTGGACTTAAAGTCTTGTATATTCTAGGAGACCAGATGAGATTACTCTTTCTAGGAAATCTATTAATTACCATAGAGAAAGAAAACAAGATATTTTATGACAAAGCCAATTTTTAACAATATCTGCCCACAAATCCAACTCTATAGACTTCTAAAAAAAACAAAAACACAGGCAATAACTTCATGTCAGCAAAACACAAAGAAGTGAAATACATATACACAAACACACACACACACACACACACACACACACACACACACACACACACACACACACACTGACACTAACTACTATAGATACAGGCTTTTTTTTTTTTTTTTTTTTTTTTTTTTTTTTTTTTTTTTTTTTTTTTTTTTTTTTAATCCAGCCTAGTATGGCAGACACTTCCAAAATTATTTTTCAAATGCTTAATATTAATTTTAAAATATTTAGTCTATAGCTTAGGGTAATTATTAGCTCGCTCTTACATCTTAAATTACCACAATTCTATTAATCGGTGTTTTGCCATGTGTCTAGTGGATTTTCCTGTGTTTTAGTGCATCTTGTTACTCTGGCAGATTCTGGAGAGTCATTCGACTCTGTCTTCTTCTCCCTGTTCTCTGCTTGAATTTCTCACCTGTGTTGTAAAAGGTCACACAGGCTTATATTATTTTTACTCTGATTGACCTAGGGCCCAGGCATATAATTTGCTAACTCCTTCATCTGAACTCAACCCATCTTGTTCAACCATGCTGCTCGGTACCTTTTCTCAGAGCAGCATTTCCCCTGCATTTCCTGGCAGCTCTGGTGACTTTGGAATCTGTCTTTGTTCTGAGATGTTCTCAAGTTTTCTTATCCTGGTAGGCCTGCCCACACTTTCTGTTTGCCTTTGGCCAATCAGCTTTTATTAAACCTATAGGCAGGACAAATATTTACAATACCAGCATAATCCCACTGCATACCTGGCTATATCCTGCCTTGTTATAGGCCAAAGCAGTTTCTTTATTAGCCAGTGTAATAAAACATATTAACAGCATACAAAAAGACATATCACAAAAAACAACAATGAAATAACAGGAATTATCTCTCATTCGTCATTAATATCCCTCACTATCAATGGACTCAATTCTCTAATAAAATGACACAAGCTAACAAGTTGGATATAAAAACAGCATTCATCATTCTGCTCCTTATAATAAATATATTTCAGCATTAAAAATAGATATTACCTCAAAGTAATGGGTTGGAAAATGGTTTTCTAATTGAATAGGCCTGAGAAGCAATCTGATGTAGCTATTCTAACATTTAAGAAAATAAACTTCCAACCAAAGTGAAGCACATTCATGAATGGAAAAATCCACCAAAATGATGTATCACTGCTTAAAAGCTATGCACTCATATTTGTAAAGAAAACATCACTAAAGCCTAAAACACATATCAAACCCTGAACAAAAAAAGTGGGAGATTTTAACATCCCACTGTCAGCAAAGGACATGTCTTCCAGACAGAAACTAAGTAGAGAGAGAGAAAAGCATAACCAACGAATGTTATGACCAGGTACAATAAGAAGATATCCACAGGATATTTCACCAAAACACAAAAGACTATACTTATGGAAATACACTGCAAGTAAACTTCTCCAAAATTGATCACATCTTCAGTCACAAAACAAGACATAACAGCTACAAAATAATCAAAATAACTTCTTGTATCTTATCAGACTTCCATGGATTAAAGCTGAATTTCAACAACAGAAACCCTGAAACCTCACAGACTCTGAACAACTATTTACTGAGTTGCACTGGTTCAAAGAAGAAAGAAAAATAAGAAGTTAACACTTCTTAGAATTCAATAAAAATAAATGCACAACGTACCCAAATTAATGGAACACAATGAAAACAGGGATAAGAGAAAAGTTCATAGCATAAGAATTTGGAAAAATCTCACACTAGTTTCTAAATAGTATACTGAAATCACTAGAGCAAAAATAATCAAACTCATCCAGAAGGGAGAGACAGGAGGAAATAATCAAACTGAAGCCTGAATCAACAAAATAGAAACAAAGAGAACAATACAAAAGAATTAACAAAACAAAGGGTTGAGTTGTTTTTTGAGAAAATGAGCAAAATAGATAAACACTTATTCAAACTAACTGAAAAAAGAGAATATCCAAATCAACAAAATTAGAAACAAAAGGAGGACATAATAACAGACTCCTAAAAATTCCAGAGAATCATTAGCCCATGCTTCAAAAACCTATACTCCACAAAATTAGATAATCTAATAGAAATGAATAAATTTTTCGAGCGGTATCACTTATCAAAGTTAAATCAAAATCAGATAAAGTTAAGCCAATAGCACACTAATAAAATAGAAGCAGTCATCAAAGTCTCCCAATTTAAAAAAAAATAAAAAAAGTCCAGGACCAGACAGTTGTATTGCAGAATTCAAATTCTACTAGACTTTCAAAAAACCAAAAACAAACAAACAAACAAACAAAACAAAAAAAAATTAATAATCTTTAAATTATTTCATGAAACAGAAACAGAAGGTAGATTGAAAAATTCTTCCTATAAGGTCATAGTTATCTTGATACGCAAACCAAACAATAACTCAACAAAGAAAGAGAATTGTAGACCAACTTCACTCACAAACATTGATGAAAAAATAAAATAAAATACTAGAAAACTGAATCCAAAATATATATATATATATATATATTTAAAAAAGATCTTCCAACATGAGCAAGTAAGTAGGTTCCATCCCAGAAATGCAGAACTGATTCAACATTCAAAAATCTGAATTATATAATTATATATATATACTTTATATATAAATATATATAAATTATATAATCCACCATATAAACAAACTAAACGGAAAATTGAAAAAAAAACCCACATGATCATTTCCTTAGATGCAGAAAAAGACTGTCAAAATCTAACAACCCTTCTTGATAAAAGGTTCCTTGAGATCAGGAATACAGGAGAAATATCTAAATATAATAAAAATAATACACACGAAGTTGATTACCAACATCAAAAAAGAAAGTTCCTTTGTCACATAATCAAAACAATAACATACAGAATAAAGAACATTTTTTTTCCTGGTTACTTTTTTGTTCTTTTTTTATTATGAATAAAGTCTCATTTTTTTATCCATATATCCCCTTGTTCAAACTTCTTTCCCCCTCCCACCTCTCTCAGTCTCTCTCTCCTCCCCATCTCCTTATCTCCTCCCCAGCAAGGGCAGAAGTTCCCAAGGTCCCAAGATGGCTAAGTTCAGTATCCACTCCAGGTGAACTTCGTCATCAGAATAAAGAATATTAAAAGATACAAGGGGTAAACCAAGTAACATGTAAAGAAAGAACTACTAGAATTATACCTGACTTCTCAATAGGGACTCTAGAAGCTGGAATGTCCAGTTTATTTGGTGTTCTATATGCTTCTTTTATCTTTATAGGTGTCTTCTTCTTTAGGTTACAGATATTTTCTATGATTTTGTTGAAAATATTTTTTGTGCCTTTGACCTAGTTTCTTGCCTTTTTTCTATTCCTAGTAGTCTTAGATTTGGTCTTTTCAAATGTTCCTGATATAATATACTTTCTATTTTTGTTCTTTGTTTTTGTTTTGATTTTTTATTTGTTTGTTTTAGGTTCATCATATTCCCTGGAAATGGCTACAAACAATGCATTTAGCTTTGTTGCTATGGGCATACTTTAATTTTCTTCAGCTTTGAAAGTTGTTTTTTTCTTATATAAAATTATTTGTTTTTCATTGCTTTCTTTGAGCAGTTTGAACATGTTTTCCCATAGCTCTGGGCCTCCACTATTTTCAATAACAAATTTTCTACTCATCTCTCTGGTTGTCTTATTTTAATGGAAATCTCAAAATCTCATGTTTATTTTGGCTGATTTTTCTGTCACAGTCTTTTTGGAGAGGATGGGTACATGTGTGTGGTATGGTGTTTGATTGTCCTTGTGAGGTTTTAGAGGCCAGGTGTTTACATGAGACATCCTCCTACTTACTCTTGAACTTTCTATAGCAGCAGAAACTGGCTAAACAGAAAGCTTGTTCACTCAGCTAATCTACCTAGCTAACTTGCTTTGAGGATCCATATTTCTGCTTCCCAAAGATAGCATTAAAATGGAGCTGGAATTCATGTTCAGTATTGGGTATTTCTGTGCTTAGTATCTAAACACTGGTCCTTCTACTTGTATGGAAAGAACTTTACCAAACATATCATCTTTCCAGTCTCAGTTATGGGATTTCAACCATCTTGTTCTGCTGTGTATAATCACGGACATCTTAATATTCTCAGTCTCAGATCATCACAGTTTTTGAAAATGCTGGTTAATGTTTTCCATAAAATTTGTCATTTTCTGTTGTTATTTGTTTTTCAAATTTTCTGTCTTCATTTACTTCCATTATGCATATTTTGACATTGGAGATTTCTGTTCTTTTCATATGCTTTTGTCTTCTTCTTTAAAATGGCAACACAAAAACACAACTCTCACTTTAAAGGTAGTTAAGAAATAGTTTATTCTGCGGCCATATATAAGTGTTTTTGATACAGGAATAGAGATTCAGAATACCCCAAATTCCAATATTATACATGGATTTGGTTTCACAAAGTTTTGAAAGCAACAGAAGGAAAAAATTGTAAATTAAGACATTTTCAAATACATATATGTCAATATCTATTTAATAAAATTAGTCTGGAATATGAGAGACTCAGCCACAGAGCCAAGACATGAAGGTCAGGGGGTGGTAACACACACCTTTAATCCTAGCTGTAGAAATGTGGAAAGAGAAAGTTAAGATAGAGGAAGAGAAGAAAGGATTATTCAGCTTTCTCAGACACTTTCTTGGTGGGCCAAGGAGAGAGAAATTGGAGAGAATGGCAGGAGAGATGTGGCTGTGGTTTGTTTCTGATATTTCAACTTTTTCCCAATATCTAGGTCTGTGTTTTTGTTATAATAGCAAATATAATTCATGCAATATACATATGTAGAAGCATGAAAGAAGCAGATTAGAATCAAGTGAACAAATCTCAGATAGTGACTTCACATACTATAACATCACATAACATTGATAGCCCTTAGTTTTGTATAAAACAAAGGTTTTTCTAATTTAACACATTTCAATTTTTTTTAACCTTTTTATCATAGGATGTTAGGTCAGTTACAGAGATGTGCAAGAAATGGCTATTTAGGAGACTAAAGATAGCCGAAGATGAATTCTAATTAGTCTCTGGACCTCAACATTAAAATGTCTCCTAGTCATTGAAATTCCAATCAGTCAATAAGCCTTTGCTGACACACCTTTATAGGAATCCTGACCATGCATTGAACTGTCTCAAGTGCACTAGCTAGTACAGTCTTCTGCTATTTTGTTTCTCCTCTAGTTTTTTTCCCAGTTGTTCAAGTTTTGAATTCAAGTTTCAGTTCATTTCCTTTTTTATTTCCAATATTTTAAATTATATCTCCTTTTAATAAAACATTGGTGTATCATAAACTTATTTAAACTCTGGATGCAACAGCTTCAGAAACAGTTTGTGCTTTGTGCTTTGTGCTTTTCTGGTTCTTGCACCTGGTCCCTGTCACAGGCATTTCACTGCTCATTTTAAACTTTTACAATTTTTATTTTTCCTTTTTTTACACTTATTCTTTTTGTTAAAATAAGGCATAATATACAACACTATGGAAAATCTGAAATCCAAAAAAGCCTCTTAATAATTGTTTATTTGTTTATAAAGATTTTAGTGGACTTTTGCAGTGAAATATAGTTCCTGCAAACATTAAAGCCTTCCACATCAGGACTCAGTAGGAGCAGCCTTGACATTTTCATAGTTACTATAGAATGAGATTTTCTAGCAGGGTTCTTTTTGGTTATTCTTTTATAAAAATGCTCTGTTAAGCTGTCTTTGCCTGTAGGTATGATGTCCAGCTGCTAGGTTACACTGATTGCTGGCTACTTTTGGCATTGTAACAGTACCCTGGGTGGTAAATTGTTCTATACTCTGTCCAAATTGAATTTCAGCCCCTCTGCAAGGGTAGCTTTTGAGGCTTATCTTTGCTCTTCATTCTGAGACTAGGAGTGGTCTTCCCAGCTATCCCTTTACCAATTCTCTGTAGTAACAGTACTTGGCTTGAAGTTTACTTTGTTGTTTGCATTGATCTAACAACTTCCACTTTGTTGTGTAAAATAGATAGTATGGAAGTGGTTTTTATTTGACTTTAGAAGTGATGATAGAATTCTTTGTTGTATGACCTGCTTCAAGACAAAACAATTGGATTCTTCTCAGAAAGTATGGTGAGTAAGGTTACTCAGCTTTTTAAGAGATACTCTCCCTAGAAGAGAACAACAGCAAACTTGGGTTGTCATAGAAACTGGTATTCTGACTTACCTTTCCTCCCAGGAACCCCCATCTTCCAAATAAATTAATGTTGTCCATCAAAGTTCCAATCTTTTCAGCTGGTATGAGTATATTCCTACCTGTAGTCCACTGATTCATGTCATATGATACTGATATCCTTTAATGCAGTTTATATCAGGTAGTTAGTTCTCTAATACATATAATAGCAAACAAGAAGTTTTCATTTAATGAATTCCAGAAATTCTTCTGGCTCAGCCTGGTGGGCTTTAGGAAGTTAAGTGTTTTACTGCAAATTTACAGCCAGCAGGAGCTATATATAGTGAGATATTGTCTGATAGAAGAGGAGAAAATGAATTTGTTCTGGAAGAAGATGACAGGGCTATATACTCCAAAGCTAAGTAGAAGCCAAGCAGAGGATATTCCAATATCACTGGGGCATTAGAAGTAGTAAGAATCAAATAGATTATTTTATATTATTAGTTGATTCTTTCTTTAGTTTATTATCAAAATGGCTTATTTCAAGTGTCTTCAGTAGTATTGAAAAACTAATTAAATGTTGTCTGTCTTATGGTCTCCACTGGGTGCTTTACATCTCTTTGAGCATTGTAAGTATGTCCGTGTATAGAGCTCCTTTCTTCTCACCACTTTCTGTTCTTTGTAATTTTCTTCTTTACCATGTATAGCAAACACATTACTATTTAGTTTTTACAGTTTCACAGGATATTTAAAACTAATACTGAATGAATAAATGAAATGAAAAGACACGACTACTCCTAAAATGGGGAGCAAAATTTTATTGTAGATATAAGAGAAATAACAAGCAGAGAAGAGTCTAGGCTGAACTTGGCTGACACACTATATCAGATCATTAGGAGGAGAGAAGGAGAGGGAGAGCAAGGATCAGGCTGGGGCAAGACAAGCAGAAGCCCAGCCTCTAAAAGCAAGAAGCTTAGAGAAGGATAGGGGCAAGAAATGCTTCAAGGAGCCAGTGGTACTGAATGATGCTGGAAGAGTTGGCTAGCCTCTGCTTTGATGTGCTAATAAGCAACTCAGCCCTTAGTCCTGGTTTTCTTTGAAATCTAACAAATATATCTGACAATAAAAATTTTACACAGAAGTAAAAATAGAAAATATCTTAAAAGTAAAGATGACATGTTTGACATTTCTGAGAAAATGTATCTTAAAACTGCAACTACAATTATCAATACTTTTTTCTCTTGTAATTTTTTACAGAGGTATTATTTAGGGAGTAGTGATTTTTAGTCTAATATATTTTATAATAACATAATACCACAAACAAAAGGACAAAATGAGCTAGCTGTACAAAGAGAGATTGACTATAAATGGATAATACATTGTGAAATTTTGTACACTGTAATAGATGTTAAGGAAACAGTTCTTCATAAAACAATGAAAATTCAATTAAATAACACTAGACACATCTTCAGCACTTTAATTATTGCTACTCAAATGTTTTATAATAATATTATGATAACATAGACAAAAAGAAAAAGAGCTAGCTGTAGAAAGAAAAATTGAATTCAGATGAATAACACAATATGTAGTTTTATACAAAATATATAGCCATTAGATATTTTAAAGATCATGATAATTGCTGTGAGAAATATTTATCAAACAATTAAAATAAATGATGCATATTCAGAAAGCTTTCCATTTCTTTTCAATTTTCCAATCTTGTCAAATACAGATTTTAGAAATATGACTTAATGGTTCTCCGAATTTCTTCTGTGTTTATTTCTGCCTTTTCATTTTTTATTTTGTTTATTTGAATATTGTCACCTTTTGCTTCATGTGGATAAGGTTCTTTCTGTGTTGTTGATGTTTTCAAAGAACTAACTCTCTGTTTCATTGATTCTTTGTATTGTTTTCTTTGTTTTGACTTTATTAACTATCTTACCGACTGTGATTATTTCCTGACATCTACTCTCTCTAAGTGAGCTTACTCTTTTGTGTTCTAGAGTATTCAGATCTGATGTTAAGTTGATTGTGTGAAATTTCTTCAAAATCTTTTTTTTATTTTTTATTTTATTTTATTTTATTATTATGAACAGAGAAGTCACAATTTCTATCCTTGTATATCGTTATTCAAGGTCCATTCCCCCTCCCACCACATCAGGTCATTCTCTATTCTCCACAACTCCCCATCCCCTCCCTGGGCAGGCAGTCCCAAGGTCCCACTGTCCCAATATTGCTTAGTTCAGCCACCACTCCTGGAAGATCCTGTTTTCTTCTCTCAACCTCAAGACTGAGTCAGGTGTTCCTCTAGGGGGAGTGGGATCCAAGGAGTCAGTCCAAGGTGTTTCTGATCCCAAGCTGTTCAGTGGTTGTGGCTTGCAGTTTGGGCATGCTTTGCTTTTTTCTTGTTTGTTTGTTTGTTTGTTTGTTTGGAGTCCACTAATCAGTGAGTATATCTCCTGCTTATCTTTCTGGGTTTGTGATACCTCGCTCAGGAGGATATTCTCTAAATCCATGCATTTGCCTGCAAATTTTAGAATATCATTTTTTCTTACTGCTGAGTAGTACTCCATTGTGTAGATGTACCACAGTTTGTTAATCCATTCTTCAGTTGAGGGACATCTAGGTTGTTTCCAGGTTCTTGCTATTACAAATAACGCTACTATGAACACAGTTGAGCTAATGCCTTTGGAGTGTGACTGTGCATCTTTAGGGTATACACCCAGAAGTGGTACTGCTGGGTCCTTTGGGAGCTTCATTCTCAATTTTCTGAGAAGTCGCCATACTGCATTCCAAAGTGGCTGAATAAGATTACACTCCCACCAACAATGGAGGAGTGTTACCCTTGCTCTGCATCCTCTCCAGTATAGGTTGTCCTCTGTGTCTTCTATCTTAGCCAATCTAACAGGTGTCAGGTGGTATCTCAAAGTTGTTTTGATTTGCATTTCTCTGATGGCTAAAGATGATGAGCACTTTTTCAGTTGCTTTTCAGTCATTCGTAATTCTTCTGCTGAGAATTCCGTTTTTAGATCTGAACCCCATTTTTGATTGAATTATTCAAGGTTTGGGGTTAGGGTTAGGAAGTGGTCACCTGTGCCAATTTGTAGAAGTGTATTTCCCACGTTTTTTTCTATCAAGTTTATGTAGACTCTTACAAAGACCTCTCCTCTTTGTACTGCTTTCATTGTGTCTCATGAGTTTTGTGTTTTTATTGAATTTTAGGAAGTCTAATTTCTGTTTTTGTTTCTTGACCCTGAGGTAGTTCAGGTGAAATTTGTTCAGTTTCCATGAGAATTTCTGTAGTTGTTGTTGTTAAACTCTAACTGAACGCCATAGTGGTCTGATAGGATATAAAAAAGTATTCCCATTTTTTGAATTTATTCATAATTGATTTATATCTGAGTATGTGCCCAATTTTAGAGAAAGGTAAATGGGGTGCTAGAAAGAGCGTATATTTCTTTGTGTTTGAGTAAAAAGTTCTGTGTATATTATTAAGTCCATTTGAATCATAACATCTTTTAGCTCCCTTATTTCTCTGTTAAGTTTCTGTCTGGTAGACCTGTCCATTGACAAGAGTTGTGTATGAAGGTCTCTCACTATCAGTGTGTGGGGTTTGATGTACAATTTAAGTTTTATGTGGGTACCCTCATATTTGTGGCATAAATGTTCAGGATTAAAATATCATCTTGATGGATTTTTTTTGAGATGAATATGTAATGACCTTCCAGATCACTTTTGATTAACTTTTGCTTGAAGTCTGTTTTGTTAAATACAGAAATAGCTGTACTAGCTTGCTTCTTAAGTCCATTTAAATAGAAAATCTTTTTCCAACTCTGTACTCTCAGGTAGTATTTGTCTTTGTATTTGAGTTATGTTTCTTGTATGCATGAGAAGGATGGATCATGGTTTTGTACATATCTGTTAGTCTGTATCTTTTAATAAGGGAATTGAGTACATTGCTATTAAGGCATATTAATTATCAGTGATTGTTAATATCTGGGTTTTTGTGATTTTATGTGTATGTGTGTGTTTGCTTCTTTGAAATTTCTTGCTTGTATTTTGTTGATGTATGTAACTTTGTTAGTTTGAAGTTTTTCTTCTAGTGCTTCCTGCAAGGCTGGATTTGTTGATAGGTATTGTTTAAATCTAGTTTTGTCATTAAATATCTTTTTACTCCATCTATGCTGATTGAGAATTTTTTTGGTATAGTAGGCTGGGCTGGCATTGTCTCTTAGTGTTTTATAACATCTGTCAAGAACCTTCTGACTTACAGTATGTGCTGAGAAGTCAATGTTATACTGAAGGTTCTGCCTTTATAAGTTACATGGCCTTTTCTTTTGAAGATGTTAATATTCTTTCTTTATTTTGTATATTTAGTGTTTTAATTATTAGGTATTGAGTGGAATTTGTGGGGAATCTAGTTTATTTTGTAATTTGAAAACTTCTTGTATCTTCATAGGTATTTTGAGGGGAGGGCTAAGAAAGTTTTCTTCCACAATTTTGTTGAATATATTCTATGTTTTCTGTGCCTTTGAGCTGGTATTCCTCTCCTTTCTTTTATTCCTAGTATTCTATTGTTTGGTCTTTTTATGTTGTTCCAGATTTTTTGAACATTTTGTGTTCAACTTCTTTTGGCTTTAGTGTTTTCTTTAACTGATATATCTATTTTATATCTTCCATTCCAGAGATTCTCTCTTTTATCTCTTGCATTCTGTTAGTGATACTTGCATCTGTAATTGCTGTCCATTTACTTTGATTTTCCATTTCTAGCATTCTTTTGGCTTGTGTCTTTTTTATTGCTTTTCTTTTAGTTTTTAAGTTTTGAACTGTTTCCTTAGCTGTTTTGCTTTTCTAGGATTTCTTTAAGGGATTCATTAATTCATCCATTTTTTTCTTTTTGTTTTATTTCTTTAAGAGAGCTTTTTATTTCTTCTTTAAAGTTTTCTATCATCCTTACAAAGTTTTTTAAGGTTGCTTTTCTTCTGCTTCTTCTGTATTGGAATATATAGGTCTTGCTGTTTGGAGACACTAAGTTCTAGTGGTGTCGCATTGTTCTTTATTTTGTTGAAAGTATTTTTGAAGACACAGATACCAGAGAGTTTTCTGAGAGAGCCACCACAGACAAGACAAGGAGAAGGCAGCAGTCACAGAGGAAAGAAGCTGAAATGCTGCTATGAGAAAAGGTACGGAGCCGCGTGGCTGAACAAGATGGGTTGAGTTCAGATAAAGGAGCTAGCAAGTTAAATGCCTAGGCCCTAGATCAATCAGTGTAAAAAATAAATAAATAAAAAGAAAATATTTTTGTACTGGCATTTACTTTTCTCTTCCTCAGATTGGTGAAAATGTTGTTTGTGTTTCAGCGAGCTGTTCTCTGTCCAATAGATGTTCTTGGTACAATTGGAGTTCTTGGAGAAATTAGAGCCATTGGAGTCTATGTCCCAAGGATCAGTTGAAGTTTGCAGCAAGTGCTTGTGATGAAGATTTCCAAAGACTGTGTCTCAGGAAAACACTAATTTGGAGGAGGTGTGGTTTAGGGAATGGAATGGAAGTATAGGCTAGTATACCCCAGACTATACTATAGTGAGGGGCAGTAATGGGATGATATTCAGGCTTGTCTGCAGGTATCCTGCTTGCTTACCTGCAGTTAGAGCTTGAGGGATTTGGGGGCTTAGATTTGCCCTGTTGCCCAGACCTGGGTGCTGTCTGAGCTGTTCTGATTGGCAGGCTGAGAGGCGTTCTTGCAAGCTTTCTACTACCTAATCTATACAAATCCTTGAGTCCTGAGAAGAAATATTTTAAAAAGAAATATAATTTATGGCTGAGTACTCCATAATCTTTCATTTTTTGCATATTGTTCAGTTATGATTCTTTGCATTAATTTCCATCTTCTACAAGAAGAAGCTTCTATGATTAGGGGTAAGCAAGTTTCTTATCTATGAATATATCAGTTAATTTTCTTGTTATACTTCTTTAGCAGAATAATAGTAGTAAGTTTTCCCCTAAGCCTTTAATCTATCTAGACTTAGATTCTTGTCAATTAAATGTTAAATATAAAGAATTAAAAAAATTCCAAGCATTGAACACTGAATGCAGTATAGCAAACACACAACAGTAACTTGTCATTATGTTACATTGTGTGTAAAATAAATGGTATGTGGTTGTTTTCTCTGGGGTGGAGAATAGTCCAAATGATTCTGTTTGCTATGAGAGAATTATAAATAAATAAAATGCCATATGACAAAAAGATAAATGGAGTAATGATGTAATAAGACAAACTTACAATTATATAAACATTAATGACCAATAAAGCTAGAAATATGCAGTTTCAACAAAATTAGACAGTTATATTTTTTAAATTACAAAGAAATAATACTAAATTTATATGAATCTGGAAATAACATGTTTTGTTAAGTAAATTATTAAACAAGCAAAAAAATCTTAAGACTGTTGCTTAGACAGGTACATCCCAAACAAAAGAATCAAGAAATGTTAAAGCTCATAGAGTCTTCTAAATAAAAAAAGTGGGCTCAATGATGATTCAGCAGCTAAGATCACTTACTACACCCACATAAGAATGGGGTTCCTTTTCTAGGAACCATAGGTAACTTGAGTTCCAAGAGATCCAACACCCTTTGGTGGCTTAAAAAACCATTGTGCATATGGGTATGATCCTCATACAAAGATACACATACATATTCACATAAATGAGGACAAATTAAAAAAAATTTAAAAGATAAGGAAAAAAGTAACATATTATACAAACAAGAACATTTCTCTTCCAATATCATTGCCATGTAAAGGAACTTTCACTTTCCGAATAGACCATATAGTTTCCAGCTCTAAATTTGAATCTGCTTGTTGGAAGCCTGGTGAGAGGCACCACATGAACAAAATGGCAGATAAAGACTTTTAGCTGCAAAAGAAATTGACATTTTGGTGGCAGTCAGTTAAGAGGAAGATGGAGGGTTAAGAGGGCAACAACATAAGTCAGAGGTCAAATCAGTATCCAGAGAAAGCCATGGCAAACCATAGCCAGGAAATTATGCCAAGTAAACTTATAAGACTTAAAACTATTCAAATAGAGGAATTTGATGTTATTGGAGTGACTAATTTGTTTTCCAAGACATTTAGAGAAGGCAGAAAGACTAAGAACCAGAGTTAGAGAACATTAAAGAACCAATGTTTTCAGGCTACAACACATAGGAATTCACTGGGATTTTTTAATAGCACATGATTGTACTCTTGTGCAGAGGAACTGGTATGGGGTATTAGGCATGTTTCTTGCAACATATCTTGATAAAAAGAACTGAGTTGTCCTAGTTTCAGAGTGTGTCTAATCTTTCTGTGGGCATTTAATGGAGGTCTCTGAACAAATTCTCCATGTCTAACACAGGAGTGTTCCAAATGGATATGCCAGCCCAGCGTGGTCTTCATAAAAGTGTGAAATTCTTGCAAGCATTTCCTTTGTCCATGCTATTTCAAGGGCTGATTGTTTTCTTGTCCACATTGAACATTAGTTTACAATTGAACCTGAAAATCAACCTCCAAGGAATTTCCTTATAATTTTGTTGACTCAGGGTTTGTGCTGTTGTTGTTTGTTTGTTTGTTTGTTTGTTTTTAACTGGGTAAAGAGAAGCTTTCTTTACAATCAAGGAGAGAAATATCTTTCTGCATTCTGAGCAATGTGAGACTTGCTCTGTTTTCTGTACCTTGTTATTTTTGTTTCTATAGTAAATACAGAATTCAGGGCATTCTGCATCTCTCAACATGCATACTTTAAAATGCAATTTGTGAATATTTGTTTAAAAGTATATACTCATTTTTTCTATATATTACTTAAGTTATTTTATTCTTTATTATATTAATATTTATATCTTTGTATTTTTTCTGAGTTGGATTTGTGTTCATATTTTTAATGTTAAATATGTATTAGCATTTTGAAAAATGTCAGGGAAGTGATTAAACATGTAAGTACTTATAAACATATATATATTTATTTGCTATAATTTGGCAATAAATCATCTTTTTATATATTATATGTGGAGAGAAAGATAAAAAGATTTTATATTTTAGACTATAATTCTATGTATTTTTAAAGGAATTGCGATGATATTCTGAGATTAGAATCATTCTGTAAACTTATACTAATTTCTTATAATTTAATACACATGTAAATTCATATTGTGATTCTTGAAATAATAGGCATTAAAAACACCAATGATATACATTTGAATTTTAGAATTTCATTCTCTAATTTGATAGCTATGTTCTCATTTCTGAATATATACAAGTAAAACTCAATAGATATTCAGTTGATTTAATAAATATGCCTCAATAATATATGGTGGGTTTGTGTCGTGCCCAACCTCACCAGCAAGGAAGAACACGACTCAGGATTCTTCTCTCCAGCAGTTTTATTCAGGACCTTGTACAATCTTCTGATTTCTCTCAAGGTGGGGGGAAAGCCCACTTGTGGCTAAATACTCTCTGGGCCTCCAACCCCAGTAAGCCACGTGGACATCGCCCATAGGTCCCAGGACACAGAAGCAAGCCACCATCCTTGCCTACAGCCAAATAAGGAGTTGTTTACTCCCGAGAGCACTAGCCCTCGGGAGGGCTGAAGGCAGAAACCTGCACCATCTTTAGGGCGTGGTTCAATGCAGCTCCCTACAGGTTTGCATTAAAATGACCCAAAATAAATATAATTTTGTTATTATAAAGACAAAATTATAGAATTATAATTATAAAGTTAACATAGTACTGAAATTGCTTAAGAAATGTCATGTTGACCTGAGCCTTTATCTCCTTTTTCTTGGGTGTAACATTTGCTTGTAAATAAAAGTCCCTTCTTCTCTGTTGAGAAACAGTTCTAATAAGTAAAAACAGTTTGATTCCTTTAGATTGGTTTTGTGTGACGTTATACAAAATCAAAGTTTACATTGTAAAGGTCCTTAGTACCCCCAAGGTGTGATGAAATTACAGCTTTTTATATTAAAAATCCTAAACTCTTTTATCTTAGTATCAAGATTCTTTCCCAGGCATGAGCCTACTCTTGCTCAGCTAGCTAGAAGACTTTGTATAAACAAATCATAGTGATCTGTAACTTTTTCATTAGATTAATTCATTGGGGGCTGTATCAGCATTTCCCATGCTGTCTGAAACCCAGCCTCACTCTGGCTCTTCCAGAAACAAGGAGAGGTTGCAGAGGAGGAAATCCTTGTAAAACATTTCAGAGTCCCACTCTTTTGAGTTCTAAAAGACCTGAAATAGCTACTGTGTTCTCAGACACAAAAAAGGGTAAGTCTTTCTGGTATTCCTAGGAGGGAAGTGTACACTGAATTCAGATCTGGTTAAGAAAGCAATATCAAGCTTCTTGAGGAGTCATCTAAGGGCTAAAATGATAGATAGGCTCTAAGAGAAGCCTTCTTCTAGGGGAGAACACTTCAGGAAGTCTTAGGTAGAAGAAGAAGACTCTGAGGATTGTTCTTTGGGAAAGAAGACCAGATTGTTTTGGTGATCCTCTTTGAAGCTGAAGAGGAGAGACACATTGAGGACATTTCTTCTCCATAAAACAAATAGCCATTTGGGGAACCCCCTTAGAATTTAGGATAGTCCTTCTAATGAGTCCTGTTATGGCTGGGGGGAAAATCATGTCTTAGGATATCTATTGCTATGAAGAGATAACATTACACAATAACTCTAAAGAAACAAATTAATTGGGTAACTTACAGTTCAGTCCATTATCATCATGGCAGGACATGGCAGTGTGAAGGCAGACATGGTGCTGGAATTCTGGTAGCTGGGAATTCTACACATTGTACATCAACAGAAAGTGAACTGCAACTGACTTGTGCATATATGAAACCTCAAATCCCAGCCCCATAAAATGACATTCTTTCTCCAACAAGGCCACACCCACTCCAACAAATCCTCTCCTCTAATAGTACAACTTCCATTGAGCTTATCAGGCCAATTACATTTAAACTACAAGTCATGATAAGGAGCCTTCTTCATCCTCTGTGCTTAAGTTGGAATAGCAATAGCAGAAACCCTGGGTTCTTGTTCTGCTTCTCATGAGACATCTGGTTTTAGTTTAGTCTAGATTAACAGCTCGCCAACTGTGTGCATATTAAACAAGCTCTGCCCAGAAAGTTAGTTTGTTATTGGTACATTTTTTTCTTGTTGATTTTTAGAGAAGGAGAGTTGGACTGCATCCCTGCTCTAATTTAGACTTAGCATGGCTTCTCTAGGTCTGCCTCATTACCTTCTTCTCTCTATAGTACTGCTGAGCACTCTGCACTCTTGTCCTATCCTCACTGCCTCTCTGCTGCCTAGAGCATTCTTTAGACTCTCTGCTCTTATTGTTGCTGTGATTTGTTATTGTTCAGAGTGTTCTCTATGTTATCTGTGGTTTTTTGCAATTATGCCCTTTTTTCCCTCAGGAAGGGAAATTTCCAGTCATACTATCCCATGCTTCTGTGGTCACTTCATCTGAATGCTCCCTCAACACAGAATCTGTGACAGATTTTTACATGGGCTCATCTTCTTTTCATTGTTGTTACTTCTAGGCTTTAACAATAGGAACCACAAATCCAAGCTTTAATCTCTTTGCTGTATGCTGAAGAAACTTTCCTAGGGGTTTGAAGAAGACTAAGGTGTTTCACTGGTGTTATTTTTGTTTGTCCTTCTCTGATAGGGAATGACTATCTAAAGGTTCCCTAGATTCAGCTATTCCCTATTGGGCTGTTGCTTCAATAGTCTGATATAACATATAAGGAACCACAGAGTACTCTTATATAGATCTTTGGTTAAGATCAATTGCTTCAACCCTGTTTCCAACCTGGCTCAGAATTTATTTTTTGAGAAATTATTGAACTGTTCTCACTCCTTGTGCTGTTAATTTTGGAAACCAAGAAAGGCCATCTTGTTTTTCTTGTCAATCCTTGAAATCCAGGCTCAACACTCTATTATCAGTTTTCTTGTCTTCTCCAGACTCACTCCAGTCCCCATTTCTTTCCATGGGCTAGGCCACTGGTACATATGCTGGGAGACTACACGACTTTAAGAAAACCTTCCTGCCAGAATACCCTGATTGGGACCCCAGTACTTGAGCTGGTTCTTGGGCCTTGGACAAACGTCAACAGTGCCTTATGACTGGGAATTCTAGTGCATCTTTAATGCCCACTAACTTGTCACTGAGTTTTAACAGCTGAAACCTCTGTCCCAGTGTACTGAGATCTCCTTGAGTTAGATATCACCATCACTTTTAATTCCCAGGAAACTAAACTTTCTTTTGTGACTGCCCATTAGACTAATGTATTACCCCTCTTTATGACTAATATCTTTCTATGTGGTCCTTCCTTCCCAACCAATTCTTTTTCTGTTGCTTCCCAGGTTGCCACCTCTCAGAGTGTCTCAGTCCTTCTCATCCCTCTTAATCAACTTCCATTACACCGTTGTCCAGAGCCCAAACATAGTCAACTCCCATTCTTCTTCTCTCAAAGTTAATCCCAGGTCCATGCAGGGGCAAGAAGAGGGAATATAAAATATAGGTGCCTAAAACTTGCAAAGTAAAGCCCCAGATAGAATTAGATGGCCCTTGGCACAGTGCTACTGATTGACTCTGGAGTCACACACCAGGAGCGAGTATGTTTAGGAATGAAGCAACCTCTCTTAATTCCTTACACCAACCAAGACTTCAAGACTTTCAGTAGCTTTGCCAGTCTGTGAGTCCAAAACTTCATTTCAGAGTGTTCACAAATCCTAAGCTAGTTTTATTTTTTTGCTTTTTTTTTTTTGTGAGAGAAAATCCCTTAGTTATTGTTCAATTGTTAAAGCCAAGATGACCTACACAGAAAATGTGTCTTCTGGAGAATATATCTCAAATAACAATACTAAAACTCACATCCTATGCTTAAGCATGGCCTAAAAGTTTGTGACCTTGAATTTAATCACATTAGCACTCAAAGCTCATTCCTAGTTGTAAATAATATGCCCTCAACAAAATAACCTCAAAATTTTACTTACAAAAAAATCTGTAAAGCAAATAAATAAGTAAACATCTCATGTATTTTTAACTTCTAATTTTTTCTTTTATTTTTTATTATGAATAAAGTCATATTTTTTTAATCCTTGTATTTCCTCGTTCAAGCTCCCTTCCCCCTCCCACCTGTTTCAGTCACTCTCTCTAAATTTTCTTAAATTTTCTGCTCTGCTTGCTCTTTTAGCCTTGTTGCAAAATTCATCCCTGGAGAAAGGTAACCTAGAAAGTATAGTATCATTCACAGAGCCATTGTAGTTTTAGTTGTGAACCATGGCTTTGATGGCTGATCCATCTCTTCACACCATAGAGCCATTATAAAGACTCTTTAAGTGATACTCTTGAGAGATCCACACTCATGCCTTGCCCTTTTCTTAGAAGTGTCTGTGTAAATAATAAACTCATTAACTTTTTCCCCCTGGATTATCCCAAAATCTGTTCTGCAATTTAGTCAAGGATGTGGATTTACTTGGTTGGTGGTGACTGATAGTTCTCCAAAGCCTTCTACCTCTGACACATTATGCCACATTATAAGATTTAGTTTTTAAGAAAGAGGGGGACATTCATGATGACTTAACAAGATTTCCTGTAATATCAGTTTCAGGTTATAACTATCAATGAAATTTATCAGAAAAGATTGTGGTTAGAAGAAATATTAAAATAGACTTTTGGGAAAAAAATGACAATTTCACAAATTCTAGTTGTTATTTAATGAAAACTCAGAGTCAGATATTAGAGAAAAACTATAATATTAGAGAAAGAAAAAATGACTATAGTCATTCTCACCCAACCAACTTCTTAGATGAAATGGGGTAAATGATATTTTCAAGAGTCCTCTGCCTGGTTGATGGCTTTTACAGAAACCCTGAATCTCTGCCTATAACTGTCTTGCATATCTTCCCAGCCCAGTTGTTTTACTTCTGGATTCAACTCTACATCGCTAAAGTTAGGATAAAGGTGTGAGCTGTCACTGTTTGGCTGTTAGGACTTGAACTCACAATCTGTCTCCTGAGTGATGGTATTAAAGGCATGAATTAAAATCTTCTTTTTAAAATATTTTTATTCATAATTTGGTGATTTTACATCATGTACCCCATCAAACTCAGTTATCAGCCCTTTCAGTTTCATACCCACTCTTATGATATCTCTAACCCTTAAGGCTTGACTGTGGATGATTATGTTCTCTGATATTCCAGGAAGTTTATTAAATATAAAATATATCACCACATTTGATTTTCCTCTTATCATTGTGGCAATTTCTCTTAAAAAACAAAAATACTGATGGTAACATTAGCCTTGTATGAGCTCTTACAATTGTGACATTGAGTTTTATATAAATTACTATTTGTGAACAATAAAATTGTCCTTAATTTTTTCTTATTTTACAAACTTATGTAATATTATGACTATTAACATACAATTGAACACATTGCTTCACCCTGTATATTTTTAGTAAATATAAAAATCAATTGAATTAATATATTTTGTAAAACAAAAGTCTCTGAATAAGTTCTGAAGATGTATATGCCAGGTCATAAAATCCTGAACTAAATTTGTCTCTATAGTTTTTCAGCTTCACACAAATGTAATTAGGCAGACAGGAATGGGTCTTGGAAATAATACAGATTTGCTGTGCATGCTGTCACTTCACTTGGTATAGCCATTGTTCACTATGATTCAGTTTCTCTTTCATTTGAATCTTTATTCTCTCTCCTTAAGTCTGCTTCTCCCTCACATTTTTCTTTTTGGATTCTCTTGATATTTTATTCAAGGTATAATGCTGTGGGACAATGCTCTTTTATACTGTGAAGACTTGTCATTTATGTTGGTTTAATGAAATGCTGATTAGCCAGTTGCCAAGCAAGACACAGAGGTGGGGCAACCAGATTTGGAGAATTCTGGGGAAGAGGAAAGACAGAGATGCAGTCACCAGCCAGACACAGAGAAAACAAGATTAGAATGCCTTACTGAAAAAAGGTACAAAGTTACTTGGCTAAACACTGATAAGAATTTTGGGTTAATTTATGTGTAAGAGCTAATTAGTAATATGTTTGAGTTAATGTTCCCTTTCCCTTTGTTTACCATTTTATTCTCTTTATAGCTCTAACTTCATTTTTTCTTCTACTGAGTCCCTCTTTGTTTTTCTTTTCTTTTTAAATCCACTAAAGAGAGAGTACATCTCCTGCTTATCTTTCTGGGGTTTTGATACCTTGCTCAGAAGGATATTCTTCAATTCCATCTATTTGCATGTGAATTTTAAGGCAGGTTTCTCCTGATTATCCTGCTTTTCCTTCACCTTCAGATTCTGCACAGTGCTGTTGAGATGGCTAATTGCAAAACAGCTTTAGTCACTAAGCGCAGAGTAATGCTGATGCCTTGTCAGGTATATCTACTCTGTCTTTAAAGAAGAAAATGTCAACATCAAAATAATTGCAACATAAATATAAGACTTTTTTGGTAGGTTTCTAAATCTGTACTATTCTGCTTTTTTCAAAATTGGTGCAGAGAGCATGACTCAGTAAGAGAGCATTAGCCTAACAAAGCCAAGGCCCTGGTGTCCTCGATAATGATATAAAACTTAGAGCTGAATTTGTGCATCTAACATATATAGATACAGGGAGAAAGCATTGCTTTTGAATTTACTTTGGAGAACTTATTCTGACAAAATTCCTTTAACATATGAGAGATCCTGAGAAAACAAACATCACAGGAACAGGTTTCGGAACAATCACTAAATTGTTCCTAAATTGCAAAGGAGTGACAGAGAAAGGTGGCACTATGGTTCCTCCATCTGATATTCTTGCTGAGGTCCTTTTAGGTAGCCTAGGATTTGACTTCCCAATCTCTATGGAGGGACTTGATGTCAAAATACCCACATAATTTACCTTGACTTTTATTAAAATGTCTGCTTGTGCAAATACACCCATCCAGATAACTGCTTATCTATTTGTCTGGTAAATTGCTTGTTTACACAAAACTCATCCCTGAAGCTTCAAAGCAAGATAACAAGATGTAGATTTTTGCTGCTCTAAACACTCAGGACTATACTGAGGTCCTTAATACCTGTGTGTAGTCCCAACCAAGTGGAATAAAGACATATTGGGGGGATATAAGCTGAGTGGTCTTCTCTAGTGCCTCCCCATAAAAAAGGGTTGATGTTTTATAAAAAGTTAAACTGAAACTTTCCTTAATGGGCCTTCTTCCACTTTTTTCCATGCTCTCCCTCACCATCATTTTTATAGTAATATGGGGCACGAAATTACATATAAAATCTAGGGAATAACAAAATGTCATGCACATCAAATAATTTCTGAGCACACAAGCAATAAAACATAAGAGGTTTATTCTTTTATCAAGCATTGACAACAGACAGCATCCACATGGTTTAAGCTTCTAAATAAGGATGTACATGTACAGGACATACTTACACCAAATCGTAAACACAAAGAAAGACACTGAATGAATCATGTTCACAGGGGAGAAAGTTACAAAAGCATAAAACAGACTTGGTCAGTATAAACATAAACTGAATTTGTTATTTATTAAATCTATCTTCCTTAATGTTCTTTTAAGCTAAGAAGAAATCTATTACCACACAGCCCAGCCCAGGGTGCTATATACATGTAAGAGAGTGCACACTATAAAATTTCAGGTTTCTTTGCAGTTTTACACAATTTAAACTTGAGTAAAATTTGCATTAAAAAAAAGATCTTACTGGGTTACCTTCAACTAATGGACATTATTTCAATAGTTCATTGGAAGTTTTAGCAACAATAAGAAGAAAAATAAGTAAAAAGTTTCTCAAACTATTATTATTTCTTTAAACCTTTCTCCTATTCCAATATCCCAACTTATTTGTATTAATCTATTTCTACGGGTTTTCTATCTTATCTTTTTAGAAAGAAGAAAAAAGGCAGTTGGTTTTATTTCTCTATGATTTCTCAAGAGACTCAGTTGGGTTATAACTAGAGCACACAGTTAGAAGGTACATTAGGATATGAAGGAATAGAAGTCATTTTGGAAAACAATGAAGGGTGGACTTCTTTGCTAGATACATCTGAATAGCAAAAGTAATGGAGAAGTTCACTTCCATTCTCCACTGTAGCCTCATCTTATCATGTTTCTATTTTTTAAAATCCATCTTATTTGGACCAAGCAAGGGAATGCTGTATGCAACTGCACTATCAAGACTGGTTCTAGTTCTGTCTCACTTTCAGTCTCCCTGCATGCAGTTCTTTATGAGCAGACACATTCCTGCTCATTTCCTAGTACTGAGAAAGTTTCTGACTTATGCAACACTAGGCTACATAAAAGGATCAATCTTGATAATAAAGAATGTAACATTCTATAAGCAGTTGAATTCCCAGATAAACTTACACCTATAATATAATGCACTCCAGTGAATGAAAGTAAAATGTATACACTATACGTTGCAAAAGGTTTTATCATACGTATTTTTCTTCCTTCTTGTCCATTTTCTATAGCAGGACACATTTTTTACATTGTACAGTGAATGCTGGAGAGTCTCATCTATATACGGCCCAAGGCCAAATTATGCCTTCACATGACATTTTATTGAAGGTCAAACAAATGCCTGAAGGCAGGATTTGGCTCAAGTTATAAACATTTCTTAATGACAGTAGATTCATAGCTATGAGGTTGTCCAGTATGCAGAGTTTAGCCTTCCTTTTTCTCCTATGACATTTCCTTCAAGGCACAAAAGATTACAAACAGTGGACAGGACAGAATATTTTAAATTAAGTAATTTAAGGTTCCGTAAGACCTTTTATTTCAGATTTAAGCATAGCAAAAGGACAGAGAAAATAATAAATGCCTTCAAAAAATGACATGATGCTTAGGTAATCTAAAATTCCCTGCAGTTTACTTTTTTAAAAAGAATTTTAAATCTCATTTTATTGGTTTAAAATATAGTTGCATGTTTGATCATTGTGAGTGCTGTAGTTTCTAATTAAATATTGTGTGAAATGTTTCTAATCAGCAAATTTTATTGTAAAAAATCTAGCTTATTTGGACAAACAAAGGGGATTTTGACTAGGATATAAACTTAAAAAAGTTAAGTTGTAATTTAAATAATGATCAAGTGAAATGTACTGTAAAACTCTTCCTCCATAATTAGGTAACAGGGCTCCTTAGGCATCTCCAACCCAAACAACAGTATTTCCTTTCTGAACTTCAGTGATCTCACAGTTTAACTTATTAAGGCGACCATCCAGAATGAAGAGAGAGTCCTTGGAGGGTGTCATCAGGTACTGTCCAAACAGGCCACTGCCTTGGATGTGCCTGTTCTTCTGGCTCCATGGCCAGTCTTCTGTCTTGAGAGGTTCTTTGAGGCTTTTGATCATCTTGACCTTCCCAGAGGAGAGCTCCACAAAAAGTACATCTGTCTGTTGGCTTGAGCTGCCATAGATGTTGTACTGGTGGGCTTCTGTGAAGGATGGCTGGAAGGCCAGGTCAGATATGTGGAGGTTGGTATGGATGTCAAAGGCATCCAGAATTTCTCCTCTGATTGTAATATACTGTATTCTCACAAGACCTTTCACATCATTAATGCTGACAAGATAATGCCCATCTGGAGAGATGTAAGGGGTGCCTGTCACATCACTGTTAAAGCCAATGACTGAGTCAGTCACACTGTCCACCACAAGCTGTGGTGGAAGGGCTCCAGTGATGTCAGGCTTGCAGCTAATAAAGTAGTATCCTCCCAGGTGGGTGTATGCCAAAGATAGAGGAATGCACTTTGAGTCTTTCAGGTTAATTGTTTTGATGTAGGCCATGGTTTCAAGATCAATTTTATGTAGTGCTGCTTCATCTTTATGAAGAATAAATCCAAATCTGAAAAGATAAAAACCAAAGTTAGAAAGAAAACTGTAGACTTGTTACCAAGAGACAAACACTCACAAAAAGAAGCAAGCTCCATCCCAACACATGAATATGCCTACTATGGTGGATATCTACTGATTAACAGCACAAATTTTAGAATAAGTCTTTGGTGTGTCATGTTCCAATGCTTTGCTCAAAATTACTTAACCTCACTTTACATGCAAATAATTAGAAATCCAGTTGAAAAAACTTATTTAAACCAATGTGTCTAATTAATGTTAACAACTAATTTTAATATTAACAGAGAGGGAAAATAAAATGCTACTTTTATATCTTTAAACATGATACTGCATAAAACTGGTTAATAATAAGGCTAGCAAGAATAACAAATCTGAAAAGAGAAGGATGTCAGAAAGACAGGAAGAGAGAGAAAAAAAGATAGAAAGAGAGAGAGCGAGCATGAGAGAGAAATTATTGAAAAACATATAGCCTGAGTTAGCAATCATTTTTTGATGTTAATAATATTAATGGTAGAACTTTCTGATAGTTTTAAAACCTCATGGATTAAACGCAAAAATATACTGATCTTTTTTCATGTGAAAAAATAGAAGATTGTATTACATTAAGATAATATAAAATAATATAGGAATTATAAAAAATTCTCAATAATTGTCTAGATCACACAAAAATAAAAACTGATATACAACCTATCAAGGAAAGAAACAATTAATAGTCCTATTCAACTACAGTGTCTATGAATTAAATCAATGACCGACATAACAATGTATTTCTAAAAGTGCAATGGTGGTACATATAATCACATGGTAACCAAAAGAGATATAATTGGGCTTAAGGACCACTTCACAAGAAGAAAAAAATATTACACATTTACTTTATACCTATCCAAAAAATTGTAGCTAGTGAGATCACTGATATTAGAGCATAACCACTTTCCTAAAGCAGTATAATTCTTATCTATATTATAGAGACTTATACCCAAAGATAAATGGAAATCTTACCTCTTATCAAATAACCTTCCTTTTGAAGCAGAAGGATATCATTAGAGAAAGACAGGTCTAGTAAAATCCAGAGAACAACTAACTTTAGAGTGTCCCCTTCCTACAATATAACTTTCTCATCTAAGATTCCGACAACATCCCAGAGGAGGAATATTTCAGGCTATTTTTATTGAATATATAACCACAGACAGGGAACAGAAAGGTTTTTTTTTAATTTTTGTTATTTATCTTTTTTTCACATAGAGTACCAGGAAATGTACTGTGAGACGGTACCTTCTAGTTTTGACTAGGTGGCTACACTCACACAATTTTAAGATCATAGTTGCAAACAAAATATCCTGAAGACCATTATAGATGAAGAAATATCACTGAGTCCCACCTCTAGAAAAATACCTACAGGAAATTAACAAGTGTTGATAAAGGAAGAATGAGTCTTTCCCAATGGATGAGCACCTTGACGAGTTCTGTAATAACAAGTGATCATCCTTGAAAATAAATACATGGAGACAACACTCATTCAACACAGTATCTTGTATTTATGTTTGTTATATTTTTTTATTTGTTTATTATATAATATATATATACATACACACATACATATAATTTGTATGTCTAATAACAATGACAAATAATGACTGGGAGGGACAGAAGGAAGAAGGGAGTTTGAACAAGAGGATACATGGATAAAAAAATGAAACGTCATTCAAAAATAAATAAAAAATCAAAAAATATAAATGATTCACTTGATGTAAGTGAAAAAAATAAAGATCTGTAATTTTGGGAGGAGTTATTGGGGTAGAAAACAATGTGGGGAGAGTACAAGAAATGAGATGGGGAAATGAAATAGTTATATATATTAAAATTAACTGTAAAGATAACCAGTTTTGCCACAATGTGGTATATTTTTTGTATAGCAATAATAAGATTTTTCTACATAGTTATTTGCACATAAATACAAAAATAAATCCAACTATTTCTTCTTATAAGGACATTAATATTAACAAATACATAGGTATGCCATAATAAAAATTTTCAGAAATTAGTTGTATGTATGACTATGGATGAGAAGTACTAGTTTAGTACAGAGGTTGACTAAGTATTTCATAAAACTGTGACTTCTTCTACATTTTTATATTGCATATAGTTTTAAGTTTTATATTAAGTAGTTAAATGTATAGATAATCCTTTCATGAGCTTTGCAAATATTTATTGGCGAAGGTATTGCAGACATACTGAAGATTATGTCTTTCTGATTTTACCAAGTCTAGAAATTTTAAGATAATAAAAATTTGAAAAAGTTATTAGCGATTAATGTTTAGTCTGCTTACTGCTTTTAACCTAATAAATATTATAATCTCTGTATACTTGAAATATAATTGAAAACCTTTTTAATGATATTCAGCATTTCTGATTTGTTTCTTTGTTCATAATTTTTCTTTATCATAAAATTCATATCTTTGGTCCCTGAATAAACAGCTTATACCATATTCATAGTAGATACAATATGAATTCTGAACTTTTAAAATAACTTTCATGTTAAAGGACTTCTCAATGTTCTTAATAATGCGAATGAAGTATATTGCACCCTCTAATTCTTTGCTAAAAAAAACATAACAAAAGTCTTTCAAAAGCTAGATGATTTACAAATTTTTAACTCAGAATCAAAAGCATAAAATCTTAGGTTTTGCTATACATGTTTAAACTTTCCTTTTTAAACAACTCAAACCCATTGTCAAATAAAACATGCCTTTCGATTAACTAATAATTATTATAAAATATTGGTATAGAAGTATACTTTTAATTAAATTATTCGTTCTAATTGCAGATAAGATTTTCAGATAAAAAATGTACATGAGTTCAGAGGAAAAGCAATTTTGGACTCATTTATTGAAAGCAATAATCCGACCATGTCTTGGCATTTAAGCTTTTCTAATAATGTTGAGGACTCTAGCTCCTTTTGGCAGTGGTGTATACTTGTTAATGAGAATGATGAGCAGCGCCCACTGCTCACCTGAATGCCTTCAACTATGCTTGTAAAGGATGTACCCATATTACTGATATATACCTTGGCTTCTTTTCCATAACTTAAAAAATGCTCAAGTTGATTATGTAGGAGCCCCAAAATGATGATAAAAAATGGTCCTTATTTTAGCCCCATACTGTGTTTCAGGCTTGAGTATTTGAGATGCAGGACAGTGACTTCAGTTTTCCACCACTGTTTTATTGGTTAGAAGTGATGTTTCTAAATAAAAGTCTTCTCCTAAAACAGCATGGTTCAGAAGGCTCCACTGTTCATTAGGCCGTGATTAATACTTATGAGACTTAAGTTTCATGCATGCTTATTATCTTCATAAAATCCTGCATGCTGCTGGTGTGTCTCTAGTATTTGTAAAAAATATTAGGATAAAAGATTTTAGCAAACAGCATTAAAATTGCTGTCAAACTCATATTTTGACTGGAAATTATTGTTATTTGACCTATATAGCTACATATGGGTTGGCCATATTTGGCATAACAAGTTCTGTTTTCTTGTTTTGCTTTGTTTTGTCTTATTTGTTTGCTTGCTTGTTTATTTTTCAGAGTGTCTAGTCAATGAATATTATTTAAAACTTGTCAAAAATGTCTTTACTTTAGTGACTTTCATTATGTTCAGTTGTGTCCTGGAATTCTACTGGTTGTAATGAAGTAGTATTTTTTTTATTTCCAACCTGAGTAGGTTCCTGATAAAGTTTTCACTATAATAAGTCTTATGGAAATATTATCTTCTGTAGAGATCTTCCTTCCCTAAGTTTCAATTTCTTTATTTGCAGGAAGAGAACACATCGTAAGCATACTTTCAGGAAGGGAGAAATGTATATATGTCCAAATACAAATCCAGCAGCATTGCAATAATGAACAAAGTATTTTCCTGTGGGAACTACAAATACTACATTTGCTTTGTATATCTATTTGCTATTCAGCAGATAGGTAAAGGTTTGGTTTTTGTCATTGTTATGACTTTTATTATTTGTCTCTGCTCAATTTTAATTTTTATCATATATCTTATTGTATGTATGTTACACTGTTATATAAGAACCCTTAAATACAAGTACACTGCTATGTGAAGCATATTTTTCCCATACACACACTCTCCAAACTTTCTACCCTCTCACCAATTAGTCCCTCTATTGCCTTGTAATTTATCCTTCTGTTGTTGTGTCACATGGACATGGGTGACTTATTTGTGGCAAAATATCACATGGCATATTATGCAAAGAATAAAAAGCTTAGGATGCACTTTTTTTTTTTACACCTATCATTTCCACAATGTCACCCAATCTTCTGGCTATGGTTCAGATGCCAAATATTTCCCAAGGGTGCATGATGGGAAGATTGGTTCTTAGTCTGAAGGGTATACATGTTGGAAGACTTAAGGTGGAGAGAATGTGCCCTCAGAAGGAATTGTGGAATTTTCAGCCTCTTGGCTTCCTGTTCTGATACTCAACCTTGAACACTTTCTTCAACCTTAATTACACTGAAATGGTTGGTTCCCCAACAACAAACTTTGAGTCTGCTCAATGATGAGTTTTTAGCTTCTAGAAAATTTAGTTAAATAAATTAACTTTATTTATAAAATGGAATGCCTTAGGTATTTTGTTATAGCAATGAATATATGACTAATATATACAGATATATAGTTTCATACTTGAGAGATCAGAGTGACAATCGAAATCTTGTATGTATTTTTGCTCTCACTTATATCTCTAAATTTCTCACATTATAAAGAAGTAAATCATTCATTCCACTTTTTGTTTATATTCATTACAGTGTCTCATTAAGATTTTCAGTATAGTCTTGGACTTCTTCACACAAATATAATCATCTGACAGCCTCTGAAGGAGCCAGGACTATGGTTCATGCCCCTTCCTGGGCAGACTGTCACTGAAGTATTTTCAAAAGTTTTGTCTCAAGATTTACTGAGTTGATGGGCTACTGGCCCTGCTGAACTGGGTTATGCACAAATACTGGCATCCAAAGTAGATACTGATGTTACTTAAGAGTTTCTTTTTCTTTTATTGCTAATAACAGAAAACACTGTGGTTGGTATTAGGATCAAGATATCTAAGGAAAGAGAGGAGCAGTCAGTGTCATGTTGTCATGGTAATCTATTATGAACTAGCATAGTGAGAACAGTACATGTTCAAGAGAAGAATGGTCAAGGCATTGGGAAGTCTGCCAGAGTAACAGCTAGAGATTCCTCATGTCCGGACTCACACTGAAGCACCATACCAATGCTTTCCTCATTGACTTGTTCTCAGACACAAAAAGTCTCTCAAAACCATTTCCAGTCACTATCACTCAGCCAAGTTGTCAAGATTTATTTAGCCTTAGATTCATCCCCTGACATTCTGAGAAAGAAATTCTGTGATACCTATTAGTATTCATAAACATTTGCAATTGTGGGTACTAAGAACAATGTTTTCACATGGTGGCAGAGGCACCAAATAAGGAAATGAAATAACAACTTGTAAGATTTGAAGATTAGTATAGATATTCTTGATCTTCATGAGAAATTTCTATTCAGAGTTCTTAAGTCTTCCCAACAAAGCTGCTTGCAATATTACTTTGTTGTAGTATGTTTTTCCCGGCCTGTTTGGGGCTGGAGGTTTGTGTGTGGTGCACGTGTGGCGCCGGCAGTTTGGAATCTGGTCTGTGTGCCCCGCGGCTTTTGTCCCCCAAAAGAAATGAATCACACGCTTATATACTTTAACACTGTTTGGCCCATATCTTAAGCACATTACTAGCTAGCTCTTTCTTCTTAGATTAACCCATTTCCATTAATCTTTCCGCCACGTGGCTCAGTCCGTGGCTGGCTGGTACCTCTTACATGTCTGCTCCTCTTGGGGGTTCGATACACAGTGACTAACTCCACCCTCCTTCTACCTGGCTGCCTCTGTTTCTCCACCCACATCTACGGAGCCCTGCATGGGTCCAAACAGTTATTTATTTACATCATACAGAGATCATTCTACCACATTACTTTTAATGTTTAAACATATAAGTTTAAAATTCCTACAAAAAGCTAAAACTTCACCAAAAGCCACTCTTTCATTCTGATCTGAAGCTCCATGAACTTCTAGAGACTTAACATTAATATGTCCACATAAATTTATTGTCAGAAGTAAAAATCAGCAAGTGGAGCCTGAATGTATTTAATCAATATACAACAATATTATAATCAACAAGCACAGCGTCCTCTCCTAAAAATTATGTGTCTTTAATCCACAATCTCCCAAATATAATTTCCTAAACTGTGTCAAAGATTTCAATTATTGAATATATAGTCATTTAAATAAAATTCTATAGCAAAAGAATTTCAGTAGAAAATATATTTAAGGGCATGTCTATAATTAATCCTTCATCAAAAACATGATTAAGCAGTAGGAATCTTATAAATATATACAACAATATTTACATCAAGATTTCTTAATCAGTCTATGAATTCTTTTTTGACTAGAAAGTAAAAAAGGCTAAATAGATAAAGGAAAAATGGCAAAGTCCTACTACATATAATAAGCAGACAAAAGTAAAATATGTTTCAGCCTATGGGGTACCACACATTGCCATTGCAAAGATGTCTTCTAGTCTTCACCACCAATAGTCTTCATTGACACAAACCATGAATGTGACATAAACCATCATTTACTAGTTGGGAATAACTTTCTCTTAAAGCTTTCTACTATCTTACACTGGCTCATATAAGAAAAACATAAATTCTGTTTCTGTCTAAAGACTGGATTTAGATTGTTTCTGATTTTTACATAAGTGAGTAAGTTTTACATAAACCAACATAGTGTGCCCATGTTCACACTTTGGGGAGTGATACCAAGAACGAGAATTGCCACATTTACTAATGTTTTAAAGGAAATCAAGGACAGATTCAGAGCAATGTGAAAATTTGGCGCTATGATGACACTTGAAAGTATTCATATTTTGAAACATAGGCTAAAAAATATTAAAGTAAACAATGTCCTCCAACCCCATCTACCTTTAGTGGGCACATTACTGAAATTTAATAGAATAGATTACATTTATATTACTTTGTTTTTTTATATTCTTTTCTTTTAAAATATAGAATAACTTTCTGATTACTAAATTTGCTATTCTTTGTTCTCTTTTTTTTTCTTTTATACTGATATGTTAGCAATCTGGTTCATCCAAGGGACATTAAGAGATAAAAGTTTTATTTAATTATAACTCATTTAGAAGGTATGCTTCTTAAATTTTAGTAAGTAACTTGAACTATGAAAATCTGCATTAAGAAATCTATGCATGTCATTGTACATTGTACACTGTTTTTCAAATATTAAAAGATTTACTTCTTTTCAATTTGTTAAGAGCTTGGAATATAAAACTAAAACAACCTTTAGATGATGTTTTAGAAGACTGGGTGAACTTGTGTTTGTAAAACACATTAGCAATCTAACCACATTGTCTTTAATTGGACACATTTTTTTTGTAAGAGTTGATAAATGTGCAAAAAAACGAAGTAGTATATATGTACTAAGAAAATAGAAAGAGATCATTCTTAGATAAACAAATAATAACAGAAAAATAATCCAGAAGCAAAGTGAAGTCAATTCCTCATGATGGAAATTTTGTCACACAAAAAAACGGACACAAGGAATCACATTATTAACTATTTACATAAAAATGTATGGTGCATGTAATTATTTATACAAATATATAATGTTTCAGTGGGCTTTTGTTATCTAGACCAATGACTCTTCTTCAACAGCCAAAAACCAACTAGTAAAAACCAACTTACAAAATATCTAATAGCAGACATGAGAAGCTTTCTTTGGGGTTGTTTGTCAGGGATATCTAAGGATTACAAACTATACATCTTATTGTTGGTGACATTGTTTAGCCCCTGAGGTAAAAGATAAGTTTATATTGCTTAAGTTATACACTTCACAAACAGTACCCTGGGAACCCTGAATTGGAACAAACCTGGCTTTCCCCTCTCTGCACACTTGGGTTTATGGTACCAGGAGACTCTATGTAAGCATCAAAAGAAGGAGGAAAATAATAGTTCTACCCAGATATGGAACTCATGTATCACACCAATGAGCAGAATCATAAAATGATCTTATAGGTGAGGTAGTGACAACATACATTGGTAGTATACAAGTGCTCTCTTTTTAGATTTCAGATCCCTCAACAAAGGTGATACTTATACCATGTATATTGGTTGTATATTAAACACTCATTGATGTCATGGTTAATGGAGGATAATATACAACCAATATTTTACTAAACCAGCATAATCTATAATAATTGACATTCATTTATTCTTCTATCCACAGATAAGTGTACTCTTTACTTCTTATTTTCAATATGAAGAGACTACTATTTAAAAACACAACCAATAAATATGCAGAGTTGTGAAACCACTCCCTATTAATACATTTATAAAAAATTCTAACAACTAAGGCTCATGAAACCTTGTGGAAGAGAAGGCAGAAAGACCTTAAGAACCAGATAATCATGGACTTTGCTGTTAGGTTGTGTCATCTTGTAACATCAGAAACCATTGTTATCAAGTCCCACCAACATGACAACTAAAATATGAGCAAAACAAGGAGAACACCTACAAACATACCAAATTGCATGAGGGAAGGTTGGCAAGGCCTCATCCATACATAAAGTATTATAGACAATGTAGTAAAGCCAGAAATAAAAGAGAAGGCCCTCTTCACATATGAGCACACTGGTTGGCTGTCTAATGACATTTTCAGCCTTGAAAATGTACAAACAAGTAAAATTATATGGACATTACAGGCTATTTGGGGGAAATATATATTTGGATAAATTCTTGATAAAAATGATGAAAGAAAAGGTCATCAATTTGAACAAGAGTAATGAAAAGTTTTTGTAAGCCTTTGGAGGAAGAAATGGAAGGGTATATGCTATAATTAAAATACAGGGTCAACCTAAGAAAAGTAAAACAGAGGATTTTGAATGCTTACACTATAGAGAAATTTAAATGAACATGGAAAAAAATTTCTACTTAGTTTCATTTATTTATTTTGTGTGTAAGATTTATAAATAGTTTTAATTAAGATTAGATTTATTATCAACTAAATCAAGAAGCTAAAAATTATAGGCCAAATATCAATGACCAAACAAGAAAGAGTTGTTAAAAATCCTATGTGTGCCTGAACTGACTCTTTGGATCCCACTCCACCTAGAGGAACACCTGACTCACTCTTGAGGGAGGGGGGACAAAACTGGATCTGCCAGGATTGGAGACTGAACTAAGCAATATTGGGTCAGTGGGATCATGGGACTGTCTGCTGCCTGCCCAGGCAGGGGATGGGGAGTTGTGGAGAAGAAAAAATGACCTGATGTGGCAGGAGGGGGAAGGGACCTTGAATAATGATATACAGGGGTAGAAAGTGTGACTTCTTTGTTAATAATAATAACAATAACAATAATAATAATAATAATAATAATAATAATAATAATAATAAAAAGTATACAGAAAAAAAATCCTATGTGTGTAGTTCTACCCTCCAAAAATGTCATCTTTGTGAGATTCAGAGATAAAATGTATGGGGTTAGCACAAAAATGAGAGAGGGCTGGACTAAGAGAGCAATTTCCACATTTGTAAATATCTTGACTTATCAGTTGTAAAGTTGCTGACATTTGATAGCCTACATCTACTTATATACTGTTGTTTACTTGCAAAAAAACTCAGAAGATTTAGTCACCCAAATTGAATAAAAAGTAAAATAACAAGAATAATAAACACTAAAAACTTCTACATTAATCCAGAAACTTTTATGTGTTTACTCAGTAAACCACATTGAATTCTTGTAAAAGAAAAATAATCTTCTCGCATTGTTCATTTTCTATCTGAATAGGCAATATTTGTCTACTTGGAAACTTTCTGGTTATACTAGCCTGCGAATTCTAGAGGGGACCTTAAAACTCATTCCTACCCTCTATTTTCTTTTCTTTTTTTTTTCAGAGACTCATACATTTATTTTTATCAACAGAACTTTTAACAGAAAACAAAATGTACTGGTTGATAAATATATACATATTAATTCAGTTATCAGACAAAAAGATATCTATCCTCTTTTACAAATAGAGATTTTATTAGCCATTGTAGAGCTAGTTGAACAGAATAACACACACAAGAAATGCATGCATTGTGCTTGTAGATGCTATACAAGGTCATCAGTTTCCCTTGAACTGGAGTTAGACAGTCTCCAGCTGCCATTTGCATGCTTAGAATGAAACCTTGGTCTTTAAGAAGAGCAGTCAATGCTCTTAACTGATCAACCATATCTTCATAAGCTTTCCCTCAACTTATTTGTAAGACTATAAACTTTATGTAAGAAAGAACAACTTTGAACATGATAATGTTTAAGTCCTTGTTAACTCTCACTGAATGTACAATGAGCAAAAAAACAAAAGAAAAATACATTCATTCACTGAGAATAACTTCTATGCTTAAAAATTTATTTTTATATATTTTCTAGATGACAAAAACTAAGATTTGACAATAATATAATCTTCATTAAGTTCACCTGACACCTAAAAGAAGGTCTTGAAATCTTATTTGGCTGCATGGATGTTGAAACCTTAGATTTGTCCAAGACTTATTTCCTTGAAGTATCTTAGATCATTGGTCTCTAAGGGTCATTATCAATAGCATTTCACTTGCCTCTGGTCCTCTGAGCCTCTCCTACCCTCTATTTTCAATCCACAAGTCTCATTTCCAGCCCTGTAGCAGACCACTAATAAATCATTATCTTTCTTTTCTAACTCAACTTCTTAGGGACTCCACTAACCCTCATGGAAAGCACAATTTTCCTCTTTCCTATAAATCCATTCAGAAACTCCACCCTTGGAAAATATATCCATACCTGTGGCAGCCCACTGAGGTCACACTGGGCAGAAATTCAGAAGCACTCTCTACCAAGCAACACACAGCAAAAACACATTCTTAATATTTAGAGAGAGAAACAGAAACCAAGGAATGGAACACCCATCCAACATAGAATTGACAATACATCTATATTAAATCAAAAGAAGAATAGGTGTCTTGAGCAATTAGGGTAACAACAATGAGTGAAATAAGTCAGAAATAAGACACATGTTAAAATGACATATATGTGTGTTCAGGTTTTTTTTTCCTTTTTTATTATGAATAAAGTCATATTTTATCCATGTATACCCTTGTTCAAATTCCCTTTCCCATCCCACCCCTTCCAGTCACTCTTTCTTCATTTTAAGCATTTGCTAAGTTTTCTTCTAGGAAAAAATAATAGAAAAAAAAAATCAATTTACAATTTACCCTCACCCCAAAACCCATCTACCTACAAAATAGCACAAACCTCAAGACAACATACCTCCAAAAGAACCCAAATACAGGGGCTTTGAAACTCCATCTCCATCCAGAGCAGAGCCAAAGGTGAGCAGATCCCAACCCCTGGGCCACAATCTGGAGAACTCCTCTCCAGCATTGAGCTTGCACCCAAGGGTCTGATCTCATACTCTTCACAGGAAAAGGCTCTAAGCCCTGCATGACTGGGCCCCATTTCAAGGGTGAATTGCATTATCAGACAAGGACAGAGGGCCTTGGAAATACAGTCGCCTGTCTAGAGCAGAGTCACAGATTGAACAGACCCCTTGCTCAGAGCAAGAGATGAACAAGCCATCTAGCAACAACTGAAAAGAAGCTGACTAATTGTGAACCACTGAATCAATGGGCAGACACCAGTGCAAGAATACATATAACAATATAAAAAACAGCATGGCAACACCAGAAGAAACTGATAGTTCTACATCTACAAGAATTGAACAGAGCAATGAAGAGGAAACAGAAGGAAGCAACACCAAAACATACTTATGAAGATCATTGAAGCCTTCAAAGAAGATATAAAAAATTCCCTTAAAGAAATAGAAGAAAATACAAACAAAAAATTGGAAGAGATAAATGAATCCTGAAAAGAAAACCAAGAAAAGGTAAACCAAAAAATGAAAAAAAAAAATCCAAGAACTAAAAAGTGAAATAGAAGCGATAAAAAAGGCACAAAATGGGCAAAGGTAGAAACAGAAATCATAAAGAAAAGAACTAGAACTACAGGCACAGGCATAACCAACATAATTTAAGAGATGGCAGAGAAAATCTCTAGAGTGGAAGACTGCATACATCAGTCAAAAAACAACAACAAAAAAAAAACCAATAAAATCAAAACAAACAAAAAAGCCATAACACAAAACATTCAGAAAATTTGGGACACCATAAAAATACCTAACCTGAGAATAATAGGAATAGACAAAGGAGAAGAATACCAGCTCAAAGACACAGATAATGTATTCAATAAAATCATAGAGGAAACTTCCCCAACTTAAAGGAGATGCCTATACAGATACAAGAAGTTTAGATAACACCAAATAAATTTGACCCCAAAAAAGTCTGCTTGCCACATGATAATCAAGCCACAAAACATACAAAACAAAGAAAAAATTTTAAGAGCTTCAAAAGAAAAGGGCCAACTTACCTATAAAGGCAGATCCATCAGAATAACACCTGACTATTTAATGGAAACCATAAAAGCAAAAAAGTCTTGGAAAGAAGTTATACAGATACTGAAAGAGCAAGGCAGCCAACCTAGAATACTGTAACCAGCAAAACATTCAATCACCATAGATGGGAGCAAACAAGATATTTCATGACAAAGGAAGATTTAAACAATACCTAGCTACAAATCTGGCCCTTCAGAAAGCATTAGAGGGAAAACTCAAACCTAAGGATTCCAGATACACTTATGAATCCACAAATAATCAATAACCCCACAGAAGAAAAGCCCAGAAAAAGGAAATACTTACAACCCACCACCAAAAATAACAAAATATCAATCAGTGGTCACTAATATCCCTTAATATCAATGGACTCAATTCACCTATAAAAAGACACACACTAAAACAATGGATACAAATACAGAAGCAATCTTTCTGCTGCATACAAGAAACACACCTCAATCTTAAAGATAGACAGAGGCTCAGAATAAAGAGTTGGGAAAAGATATTCCATTCAAATAGTCCTAAGAAACAAGCAGGGGTTGCCATCCTAATATTTAATAAAGTAGACTTCAAATTAAAATCAATTAAAAGAGACCAGGATGAACATTGCTTATTCATCTCAGGACAAATTGGACAAGATGAGATTTCAATCCTGAATAGTTACACTGGTAATATAAGGGCATCTATCTATGCAAAAGAAACAATACTAAAGCTCAAATACCACATTAACTCTCACATTCTAATAGTGGAAGACCTCAATAACCCACTTTCACCCTTGGATAAGTCAACCAGATAGAGACACAATAGAGAAATAAGGAATCTAGTAGAGGTTATGATAGAAATGGATTTAATAGATATTTACAGAAGCTTCCGCCAACATGCAAAGGAACATACATATTCTCAGTACCACATGAAACTTTCTCTAAATTTGACTACATAATTTGTCATAAAGTAAATATGTATAGATAAAAAAATAGAAATAATCCCTTGTATCATATCAGACCACCAGGGCCTAGAGTTAAAATTCAACAACATTAAAAATCACAGAAAGTCTACCAACTTATGGAAACTAAACATCACTCAGCTGAACCATCTCCAGGTCAAGGAAGAAATTAAGAAAGAAATAAAAGTCTTCCTAGAATTTAATGTAAATGAATCCACAATGTATGCAAACTTGTGGGACACAATGAAGGCAGTCTTAAGAGGAAAACTTATAGCATTAGATGCCTATAGGGAAAACCTAGAGAAGTTCCACACTAGAGAACTATGAGCTCAGCTGAAAGCCTTAGAACAATGAGAAGCAAACTCACCTAGAAGGAGTAGATAGCAGGAAATGATCAAACTTAGAGCTGAAATCAATACATTTGAAACAAAAAGAATAATCCAAAAATATTAATGAACCAAAGCGTTGGTTCTTTGAGAAAGTCAACAAGATAGATAAACCCTTATCCAAACTAACCAAAAAGTAGAAAGAGAGAGAGTATCCAAATCAACAAAATTATAAATGAAAACCGGGACATAACAACCAACCCTCAGGAAATGCACATAATTTCTCATCATACTATGAAAATCTATATTCCACAAAAATAGAAAACCTAGAAAAAATACACAGATTTTGGACAGGTACCATTTACCAAAATTAAATGAAGATCAGATTAAATACCTAAACAGACCTATAACCCTAGAGGAAATTTAAGCTGTTATTAAAAACCTCCCAAGTAAAAAAAGCCTAGGTCCAGATCATTTCAGTGCATACTTCTACAAGACATTCAAAGATGAGCTAATACTTCTCAAAATATTTACACAGTAGAAACTGAAATAATATTGCCACACTCTTTTTATGAAGCCAAAATTACCCTTACACCCAAGCCACTAAAAGACATAACAAATAAGAGAATTATAGACCAATTTCCCTCATGAATATTGATGCTAAAATTCTCAACAAAATTCTGTCAAACTGTATACAACAATATATAAAAATATCATCCACTATGATCAAGTAGGCTTCATCCCAGAAATGCAGGGATAGTTCAACATACTAAACACCATAAATATCATCCATAATATAAGCCAACTGAAAGAAATAAGTCATATGATTATATCATTAGACACTAAAAAAGCCTTTGACAAAAACCTACACTCTTTCATGATAAAAGTTCTGGAGAGATCAGGAATACAGGGAAAATATCTAAATATAATAAAGGTGATTTACAGGAAGCCAACAGCCAACATCAAACTTAATGGAGTAAATCTCAAAGCAATACCACTAAAATCAGGAACTAGAAAAGGATGTTCTCTCTCCCCTCATCTATTCAATATAGTTCTCCAAGTTTTTTCTCAAGCAATAAGAGAAAAATAGAAATTAAGGGGATACAAATTGGAAAAGAACAAGTGAAACTTTCTCTATTTGCAGATGATATGATTATATACATAAGTGATACACAAAATTCTAGCAGGGAAATTCTACAGCCAATAAACACATTCAGCAACATAGCAGGATACAAGATAAATTCAAAGAAATCAGTTGCCCTCTTATACATTAAAGAAAAAAAGGGCTGAAAAAGAAATAAGGGAACATCACCCTTTATAATAGCTGCAAATAGCATTAAATACCTTGGAGTAACTATAACCAAAGAAGTAAAAGATCTATTTGACACAAACTTTAATTCACTGAAGAAAGAAATTGAAAAGGATATCAGAAATTGGAAATATCTCCCATATTCCTGGATAGGTAGGATCAACATAGTGAAAATGGCAATTCTACAAAAAGCAGTCTACAAATTCAATGCACTTGTCATAAAAATTCCCACACAATTTTTTCGCAGACTTTTAAAGAACAACACTGAATTTTATTGGAATAACAGGAATGCCAGGATTGCCAAAACAATTTTACTCAACAAAAGAACCTCAGGAGGCATCACCATCCCTGACTTCATGTTATACTATAGAGCTACAGCAATAAAAACAGCCTAGTACTGGCATAAAAACAGACTTCTGGATCAATGGAATCAAATTGAAGATCCTAACATAAACCCAAAAACCTATGAACACATGATCTTTGACAAAGAGGCCCAAAATACTCAGTGGGAAAAAAGACAATATCTTTAGCAAATGGTTTTGGTAAAGCTGGTAGTGTGTAAAGAATGGAAATAGATCCAAGCCTATCACCCTGCACAAAACTCAAATTCAAGTGGATCAAAGACCTCAACATAAACCCAACTACACTGAACTTGATAGAAAAAAAGTGGGAAATACCCTCCAATAAATTGGCACAGGTGACCACTTCTTAAATATTACACCAGTAGCACAGACTCTAAGAACAACAATCAAGAAGTTGAACCTCCTGACCCTGAGAAGCTTCTGTAAAGCCAAGTACACAGTCTATAAGACAGAATGACAACCTACAGAATGGGAAAGTATTTTCTTCAACTTTACAAAGTGACGGATGACTGATCTCTAAAACATGTAGAGAACTCAGAAACTAGATCCGAAAACTTGAATAACCCAATCAAAAAATGTGGCTCAGAACCAAAAAGGGAATTCTTAGCAGAAGAATTACAAATGGCTGAAAGAAACTTGAAAAAGTGTTGGACATTTTTATCCATCAGAGAAATGCAAATCAAAACAACTTTGAGTTACCACATGGCACCTGTCAGATTGGCTAAGATAAAAGACAAAGAAGACAGCCTATGCTGGAGAGGTTTTGGAGCAAGGGGAGCTCTCCTCCATTGTTTGTGGAAGTGTAAGCTGGTTCAGTCACTCAGGAATACAGTATGGCTATTTCTCAAAGAACTAGGAATCAATCACTCAAAATCCCAGCAATACCACTACTGGGCATATACCCTAAAAATGCACATTCACACTCCAAAGTTATTAGCTCAACTATGTTCATAGCAGTATTATTCATAAAAGCAAGAACCTGGAAACAACCTAGATGCCCCTCAACTAAAGAATGGATTAACAAACTGTGGAACATCTACACAATGGTGTAAGAAAAAATGATATTCTAAAATCTGCAGGCAAATGGATGTATTTGGCTAATATCCTCCTGAGCGAGGTCTCACAAATCTTTCAGAAAGATAAACTGGGGATGTAGTCACTCATTGGTGGACTTTAAACAAAAAAAAGCTTAACATGTCCAATCTGTAAACCACAACCAATGAACAGCTTGGGATCTGAAACACCTTTGACCTGCATCTTGGAGCTCATTCCCACCAGAGGAACACCTGACTCAGTCTTCATGAGGGGGTGAGGAAAGCAGATCTTCCTGGAGTGGTTGTTGAAATAACCCATGTTGGAATTTTGAGACCTTCTGGGGAGGAGATAAACTGATGCAAGGAAGAGTGAGTGACTGGGAAGTGTGGGAAGGGAATGGAGCCTGAACAAAAGGATATATGGATAAAAAAATATGACTTTTTTCCCAATAAATAAAGAACCCAACTACAGTAGTCTTTAAGAAATGCAATATATCTGAAGTCCAAGACAAAGCAGACCTATTGTTCAAAGGTGACAGGAGACACACAAGCCCGCTTGCCACAACTGACTAGGAGTCACCTAATCGTGAACAACTGAAGCCATGGGAAGATCCCAGTGCAAAATATCTAATAATATAAAGAACAACAAGGTAACTCCAGAAGAAAGTGGCAGTCTTAAAAACTGAAATCAAAGCAATAAAGAAGGCACAAACCAAGAAAAAGCTAGAAATAGAAAACCTGAAATAATAAACCAGAACTACAGATGCAAGCACAACTAACAGAATGCAAGAGATAGAAGAGAGATATCTGCAGTGAAAGATTCAATAGCGGAAACACATACATCAGTCAAAGAAAACACTAAAACCAAAACAGTCATAACACAAAAACCTCCGGGAAATTTTGGACAGCATGAAATGACCAAATCTGAGAAAAGTCTGAATTGAAGAAGTAGAAGAATACCAGCTCAAAGGAACAGAAAATGTCTTCAACATAATCATTAAAGAAAACATTCCCAACCTAAAAAAAGAAATGCCTATAAAGATACAAGAAGCTTACAGAACACAGATTAGACCTACCCCCCAAGTCTGCTTGTCACATAGTAATCAAGGCACTATAGCTACAGAAAAAAGAAAAAAAATATTAAGAGCTATAAAGAAAAAAGGCCAAATTATCTATCAAGCCAAATCCATCAGAATAACACCAGACTATTCAATAAAAACAATGAAAGCAAGAACTTTCTAGTCAGTTGTCATACAGATACTAAGAGCATGGCTGTCACCATGCTATTATACCCAGCAAAAGTATCAATCACCATACATGGAATAACAAGATATTTCATAACAAAACCAGAATTAAAGAAATATCTATCCACAAATCTGTCCCTAAGAAAAGTACTAGAGGGAAATCTCCAACCAAATAACAACATTCATTGGTCATTAATATCCCTTAATATAAATAGACTCATTTCACCTATGAAAAGACACAACCTCACATGATGGATACACAAACAAAAGACATCCTTCTGCCCCATACAAAAAACACATCTCAACTTCAAAGACAGACACAGACTCAATGTAAATGGTTGATAAAAGTTGTTCCATTAAAATGGTCCCAAAAAACAAGCTGATGTAACCACCCTAATATCCAAAAAAATAGACTTCAAACTAAAATCAATAAAAAGAGATAAAGATAGATATTGCTTATTTATCTAAAGAAAAATCCACCACTATAACATCTCAATCTTAAACGCTTATTCACCCCACACAAGGGCATTTACATATCTAAAAGAAATACTACTAAATCTTAAACCTCATGTCAATGCTACAGACTAATAGTAGGAGAGACTTGACTATTCCACTTTCAGCATTGGGTTGGTCAACCAGACAGACATCCAACAGAGAAATAATGGTCTCTGTCTGGTTAAAGCTTCTGTATTTGATGTTATGACCAAATGAATTTAATAGATATATAAAGAAGCTTCCACCCAAACACACAAAAAAAAATTATTTCTCAACACCCCATGAAACATTCTGTAAAATTGACCACATACTCTGTTACAAAGCAAATATCAATAGATACAAAATATCACACGATCATAGTCTAAAGTTAGAATTCAACAACAACAAGTCACAGAAGAAAGAAATAAAACATGATATCAGAAAATGGATAGATCTCCAATGATCTTGGATAGGTAGGATCAACATAGTAAAAATGCAAATTATACCAAAAGCAATCTACAGATTGAATGAAATCCCCATCAAAGTACCAACACATTTTAATATTTCTTTTTTCCACTGCATAGATGTACCACAGTTTATTAATCCATTCTTCTGTTGAGGGACATCTAGGCTGTTTCTAGGTTCTTGCTATTACGAATAATGCTGCTGTGAACATAGTTGAGCTAATGCCTTTGGAGTGTGAATATGCATCTTTAGGGTATATGCCCAGTAGAGATATTGCTGGATCCTATGGGAGATTGATTTCCAGTTTTCTGAGAAACCACCATAGTGCATTCCAGAGTGGCTGAACAAGCTTACACTCCCACTAACAGTGGAAGAGTGTTCCCCTTGTTCTGCAACCTCTCCAGCATAGGCTGTCATCTGTGTCTTCTATCTTAACCAATCTGACAATCAGGTGGTGTCTCAAAGTTGTTTTGATTTGCATTTCTCTGATGGCTAAAGATGTCCAGTACTTTTTCAAGTGCCTTTCAGCCATTTGCAATTCTAAGAATTCCCTTTTTAGTTCTGAAACCCATTTTTGATTGAAGATCTTCAGTTTGATTCCATTGATTCACAAGTCTGATTCTTTGCCAGTACCAGAATGTTTTTATTATTGTAGCTCTACAGTATAACTTGACATCAGGGATGGTGATGCCTCCTGAGGTTCTTTTGTTGAACAAAATTATTTTGGCAATCCTAGCTTTCCTGTTATTCCAAATGAAATTGAGTGTTGTTCTTTCAATTTCTGTAAAAAATTGTGTTGGGATATTGATGAGAAGTGCATTGAATCTGTAAATTGCTTTTGGTAGAATTGCCATTTTTACTATGTTGATCCTACCTATCCAGGAACATGCAGATTTTTCCATTTTCTTATATCCTCTTTTCTTATTTATTTTTAAGCCCACTAATGAGTGAGTACATCTCCTGCTTCTCTTTTTGGGTTTGTAATATCTCACTCAGGAAGATATTCTCCAAATCTATCCATTTGCCTGCAAATTTTAGGATATCATTTTTTCTTACTGCTGTGTAGTACATGTTCTAAAATACAGAGCCATCTCTCCATTCTCAGATATGAATTATTTAAAGAAAACATCCTGCACTGAAAGAAATGTTTTTCAATTTATAGTGCTCAGGCAAATTTCTTCAATATGTAAAATATTAAAAATTATGATTGATCTGAAGTTAAAAGTTCTAAATGCCTTTCAGAGACAGAAGAGATTTTTGATTGTTGCTCTATATATTTTTGAATGGTATGGTTAATGCAGATAAGTACCCAAGTATATAAAAAAAATTCATGGTTTTCATATGGTGCATTATAAAGTGCTGAGAGAGCATTCCTAAAGCTCTATATACTGTCCATATTCAAATCATGGGTTTTAATAGTTGTATGTGTGTGTGTAATTTTGTGTGTTTAAGTGTGCATGTGTATGTGTTCACATACAATCTTGAAATTTGTCAGCTCAGTACAATTCAACAAGTGAGAAACTAATTTCTTTTAACAAATTAGTAATCTGTGTTAAAAAATGCTAAAAAGTGGAATTTTCTCAAACTGCTAATGACACATTTACTTGCATATAGACAATAACTAGAAATTAGCATTAAGGATCATTGTCATATTTATGTACCTTGTGATGATAACTCATTTCCTTATTAACTACCTTGAAGACATAATGATAAGTGTGTATGAAAGTTTCAGTGAAAGTACATTTATAACACCATTATGTACAACTGAAAAATTTTTAAAGCAATTTAAAAGCACAATTGTAATTGAATATGTACAAAATGCTAGTATATTCATGTGATGCTAACATACCTGAAAATTGCTGTTAATAAAATATTAATTTACATTAACAATTATTTAATAATTACATAAAATATAATATTATGTGAGTACTATAGTTAAACATTTAGAAATAAAACATGTGAATTTATGCAACTGAAAATTGAGTTTTACTATGGTCATGTTCAGAGAATGGATCAGGCTTGCTTTATTTTATTTGTTTCAGTTTTATAGGTTTTGTTCATGAACTATATATGTATTTTATAAGAAAGTTACTGACAAATGATCAATATACATTGAAACATAAGTATCTCTTAGTTCCAAAAAAGTCTTCAGTAGCTTTTATTATTGGTCATCACAAATTTACACTTCAATATGTATTATTAATAGTCATGTAGATATATGCAGGAACTTCTCATGAGTCCTTAATAAAGTGATACTTACACGTTGCAAATTCTCACATTCAGACATAAGTATGTGGAATTACTATAAAGTGTTGTGATATGCTTACATATTAAATAAGTGGAAAAGGTCTGTAAATAAGAATTTTTTGAAGAATCAATGAACAGTGAGTTAATAGTGTACTTAGAAAGAAAATAACAGCTAATAATAGACTGAGGGTCAAGAGAAACTATTTCCATCTGTGATAGCATCAAAAAATTGCCATAGCAGAATTAAACCAAAGCATCACCATTAGAAAATGCTTGCATTTGTTGTTCTCAGATGGATAAGGCACATTAACAAAGAATTGTGTTGAAAATGAAGACAAATGCTTTCCTCCTAATAAAATCATTCCATAAAATAAGCTAGGGATGATATTTTATAATTATCTAAGTATTTTTCAAAATTACATATATGTGTAAATTTAAAAAATTAAAACATAATTACATTATTTCCCCCTTCCCTTTTCTTCCTCCAATGTGTCCTCAGTGTCTCTTAAATTTTTAGCTTCCTTTTCTTTATTTGTTATTTTCATATATATGTGTAGTGTATGTGTGTGTGTGTGTGTTTATGTGTAAAGAATCTGCAGAATCTATTTAGTGTTGTTTGTATGTAAATAATTTTATGGCTGATTATTTGAAATTAAATAATCAATTAGGGGCTCATTACCATGGAAGACTAACATTAGTTGCATATAAGGCTTTGTTTATATATTGGACCTAAAATTTTTCCTATGGGTGTTGCCATTATTTGGCTCTTGTTTACATTGCTATTGTGTTGAGCTTTTACAGATATACTTTCCTCATCATTTCTAGGACACTTCACTTTGAAAAAATTGTCTTGTTATCCATATTGTTACTAATACAAATTCTGTACTCAATTTTGTTCCTATGCTAATAATCTGGAATTTAATTTTTGAAAGCATTTGAAGAACTATCATTTAAAATGGATTGCATGCAATTTGAAGATGGCTATCCATACTTAAAATTCAGTGTTCTGTTGTAATCTTGGAACAAGTGTACCTCTGCATAGATTAAACTGAGCAGCAGATAAACTGCAGTAGAAAGATGCTGCAAACTTTAGTGAGCTAAACTTTTAACTGTGCTTGGAAATGAGCTGTTCTGAACTCAGTAATCTTTCCCTAGTCACTGTTGATTTTAATTTTTACAGTGATACAATGGAAAAATATATGAAATATTATCAAGATGATTATAGAATAGAAAAACCAAATTTCCTGATATTAATGCTGTAAATTTACCCCAAAGACTATAATCTCATGGATTAAATTTCTATCTGTATAATGGCTAATTTTACTAGCTAACTCCCCAAATACTTTGAGAAGAAATTTTAGAAAGATCCATTTTTTAAATATGGCTCTGCTAGGAAGGGTGAAGAATATATAGCTAGTGTTGGTGAAAATGGGCTGAAATTGGTTGTAGTTTACTGGGAAGGAATCTTATTGCTCTTATTAAAAATATATAATTCATGCTAATGAATTTAGAATGTAGTAATGACGGCCTTTACTTAGTATCTTAAATTGATTCACATTATATTACTATTATTTGATTTTTATCTTAGATTGTACTTAAAATATTTTAAATTGATGAATAATATATACTTACATATTTCTGAAAATGTGTATCAATTAAGAGCACATGGAAGACACCAAGAGTGTGCATCTGAACCAATCTAGTTAATAGAACATAGGTCATATTTCTGACCAGGAGAGTAAATGAAAATAGTCTCCAGAAGACAGTGTTCAAAACAATAATGAATGTGTTAAGAAAACATAGAAAAAAATCTTGTACAAAATATTTTTGTTAAAGCTTGTTCAAATAAAATTGTTTTAAACAAAATAAATTATAAATAACAGCCTGAATTGTTGGCGTTAAATTTACTTTACATTTAACTCTTCTCTAGGAGGATCTAAAGATATGAATCTTATTGGATGCTAATTGAGATGTTGAGAGAGTCATCTTTAGAACAAGGCAATGTTGTGCTTTCATTTCAGAATATATTCCCAGCATCTTTGGTATGCACAGCAACTTTTACTTTGATTCAGGAGAACTGATAAGCTTTATGTTAGGAACAGATTTGTGCCCTGGTCTCTCCCTCAGCCTATAGCTTCCCCTTGCTCCCACTTTATAGATAATAGGAACCTGAGCAATTTGGTCTTCGGGCTGGAGCAAATCAAGACTCATTTAATGGTTGTCATAAATATCCTTAAAGGGATTTAAAAACATAGACTCACTGTATCTTTATGCAATCAAATAAGTATTTGAAACTTCCAGAAGCAAGTAATAATTATTCAATATAAATCAAAATCAAAAAATATTGACTCATCATCACAAGATATTTGAACTCTTCATCATCCGGTTAAGCATCACAACTTCGTAACTTCTACAGTTTCCTATTTTCTAAGCACTTGCTACCCTAAATTATCTTACTATTGTTATAAAATTAAACTGGTTTGCTTTTAATTGAAAACAAAGCTTCATAAAACACTTCACATATTAGAAGTCCTACTAATTGTCCCAGCTAGCTTATTTTAATTTGCCTGTATTGAAATGATTAGGCAGCAGTACACCAGTTCACTTTTCCCTGTTCCCAGGAGAGTCTTCAGAATTGACTCTGCCTTTACTCTATTACTAATCTATGTTCAAAATTCATTTCATGTTTCTGACTTGCCTATTCATAAACAAAACCCTTAAGGGTTGGTAATTCAGAAATGAATATTGATCATATCTTTGTTCCATCCTTATATTTAGTCAGTGTTCTTTTAAAGAGAAATGAAACAATCCAATAGAATATTGTCAAGCTCAGCAGGCATAGAAACAAGATAAAAGTGATTACTTAAACATATTTAATTAATTAAAAGTTTACTATTTGTTTAGAAATAGTAAGAATAACCACATCTTAGTGCAAAAATCTAAGTTCCCTATCTCTATTGTATCTTTGTGGTACATATAATTCTACAGTCTTTTGTGTACTTTTAGTTGTCAGTTCAGAGGTCATTTATCCATCCTAGAAATATCCAAAAGGTGTCTTGATTTATCATAATTTATAATAAAATGTTAAATATAATCACCAAATTTATTATATAACATTTACTAATTAATCCAAAAAGTATAACAAAAATTTTTAGTTAAGAAAAAGTAACAATATTAATAATGGTGCTGTTTTCTCAGATACTTAAAAATGTACTTTGTTAGAGTCCCAGCACACTCTGTAGCAGGGGCAGATAAAATCTGCCTGTCACCATACCCATAGCTGCTGCTGAGGGAATTTGCACGGCTACACAACTCGACCTCGAACTGAGCGAACAGATAACTACAGGGTCCCTGAAGGATAGACTCAGACCCTGCCCAGAGAGGTGAGAGGAAGCACACGAGCCCGAGTGCCACAGATAACCAGGAGCCATCTAATCGTAAACCACAGAAGCCATGGGCAAATGTCAGTGCAAAAAATTACATACTAATACAAAGAACAACATGGTAACTCAAGAAGAGAATGGCAATCTTACAAATACAAGACTTGAACTGAGCAATGAAGAGGAAACAGAAGGAAGCAACACCAAAAATTCCTTTTTGATGATCATCGAAGCTCTCAAAGATATGAAAAATAGCCTTAAAGAAATAGAAGAAAACACAAACAAAAAATTGGAAGAGATGAACAAATCTATGAAAGAAACATTCCAGGAACTAAAAGCTGAAATGGAAGCAATAAAAAAGGTACAAAATGAGGCAAAGATGGAAATAGAAAATCTGAAGAAAATGCTGGAACCACAGATACAAACATAACAAACAGAGTTCAAGAGATGGAAGATAGAATCTCCAAAGTGGAAGACTCAGTAGTTCAAATAGATATATCAGTCAAAGAAAATAGTAAAACTAAAAAAAGCCATAACTCAAAATGTTCAGGAAATCTGGGACACCATGAAAAGAACTAATTTAAGAATAATAGGAATAGAAGCAGGAGAAGAATACCAGCTCAAAGGCACAGATAATGTTTTCAATAAAATCATAGACAAAAACTTCCCTAACCTGAAGAAGAAAATGCCTATACAGATACAAGAAGCTTACAGAACACCAAATAGATATGAACCCCAAAAAAGTCAGCGCGCCACATTATAATCAAGCTACAGAACATAGAGAACAAAGAAAAAATTATAAGAGCTGCAAAAGAAAGGGCCAACTCACATATAAAGGCAAACCCATCAAAATAACGCCTGATTATTTAATGGAAATGATGAAAGCTAGAAGGGCTTGGACAGAAGCTATACAGATGATAAAACAGCATGGCTGCCACACTAGAATACTATACCCTGCAAAATTATTAGTCACCATAGATGGAGTATACAAGGTAATTCAGGACAAAGTCAGACTGAAAGAGTATCTATTTACCAATCCAGCACTACAGAGAATATTAGAGGGAAAACTCCAACCTAAGGACCCCAGATACACCCACAAAATCACAAACAATCAATAATTCCACAGAAGAATACTGTAGAGAAAAGAAATACAAACAAGTTACCACCAAAAATGGCAGGAAATATGAATCAATGGTCACTAATTTCCCTTAATATCAATGGTCTCAACTCTCCTATAAAATGTCACACACTAACAAGATGAATACAACAACAGAAAACATCCTTCTATTGCCTACAAGAAATACACCTCAACCACAAAGACAGACACAGGCTTAGAATAAAGGGTTGGGAAAAGATTTTCCAGTCAAATGGTCCTAAGAAACAAGCAGGGGTTGCAATTCTAATATCTAACAAAGTAGACTTTAAGCTAAAAGCAATTAAAAGGGAATAAGATGGTCACTACTTATTCATCACAGGAAAAATTGGTCAAGAGGAGATTTCAATCTTAAATATTCATGCCCCTAATATAAGGGCACCTACTTATATAAAAGAAACACTGCTAAAGCTCATATCCCACATCAGTTCTTACACCCTAATAGTGGTAGACTTCAATACCCCACTTTCAACCCTGGATAGATCAACCAGACAGAGTCTCAACAGAGAAATAAGGAGTCTAAAAGAGGTTATTATGCAAATGGATTTCATAGATATCTATAGAACCTTCCACCCAAAGGCAAAGGAATATACATATTTCTCAGCTCCTCATGCAACTTCCTCCAAAATTGAACACATAATTGGTAATCAATCAAGTATCAACAGATACAAAAAAATGGAAATAATCCATTGTAACATATCGAACCAGGAGGGCCTAAAGTTAGAGTTCAACAACATCAAAACCCAAAGAAAGCCTACCAACTCATGGAAACTAAACATCACTCAGCTGAATCATTTCTGGGTCAAGGAATAAATTAAGAAAGAAATCAAAGTCTTCCTAGAATTTAATGAAAATGAATCTACAATGTATCCAATGTTGTGGGACACAATGAAAGCAGTCTTAAGAGAAAAATTCATAGCGCTAGATGCCTATATGAAAAACCTAGAGATATCGCACAATAGAGACCTAACAGCAAAGCTGAAAGCCTTAGAACAATTAGAAGTGAACTCACCTAGAAGGAGTAGATGGCAGAAAATAATCAAACTTAGAGCTGAAATCAATACAATTGAAACAAAAAGAACAATAAAAAGAATCAATGAATCTAGGAGTTGGTTCTTTGAGAAAGTTAACAAGATAGATAAGCCCTTAGCCAAACTAATCAAAAAACAGTGAGAGAGTGTTCAAATCAACAAAATCAGAAATGAAAAGGGGTACATAACAACAGACCCCCAGGAATTACAGAGAATTATCAGATCATATTTTGATAATCTGTATTCCAGAAAATTGGAAAACCTAGAAGAAATGGACAGCTTTCTGGACAGGTACCATCTACCAAAATTAAATGAAGATCAGATTAATTACCTAAACAGGCCTATAACCCTTAAGGAAATTGAAGCTGTCATTAAAAGCAGCTTCAAAAATAAAAGCCCTGGTCCAGATGGTTTCAGTGCCGAATTCTACCAGACATTCAAAGAAGAATTACTACCGTTACTCCTCAAACTATTTCACAGAGTAGAAACTGAAGGAATATTGCCAAATTCCTTTTATGAGGCCACAATCACCGTAATACCCAAGCCACTAAAAGACACAACAAAGAAGAATTACAGACCAATTTCCCTCATGAATAGTGATGCAAAAATTCTCAACAAAATTTTGGCAAACCATATACAACAATGTATAAAAAATGTCATCTACCATGACCAAGTAGGCTTCATCCCAGAAAGGCAGGGCTGGTTTAACATACGAAAAACTGTAAATGTTATCCATCAAATAAACAAACTAAAGGAACAAGACCACATGATCATATCCTTAGATGTGGAAAATGCCTTTGGCAAAATCCAACACTCCTTTATGATTAAAGCCCTGGAGAGATCAGGAATACAGGGAGAATACCTAAATATAATAAAGGCGATTTACAAGATGCCGACAGCCAGTATCACACTTAATGGAGAAAAACTCAAAGCAATACCACTAAAGTCAGGAACTAGACAAGGATGTCCTCTTTCCTCTTATGTATTCAATAGAGTTCTCGAAGTTTTAGCTAACGCACGAAGGGAATGAAAAGAGATTAAGGGGATACAAATTGGAAAAGAAGCAGTGAAGCTATCTCTATTTGCAGATGATATGATTGTATACATAAGTGACCCACAAAATTCTTCCAAGGAAATGCTACAGCTGATAAACACATTCAGCAATGTAGCAGGATACAAGATTAACTCAAAGAAATCAGTAGCCCATCTATACACTAAAGATAGAAGAGCTGAAAAAGAAATAAGGAAACATTACCCTTCATAATAGCTGCAAATAGTATTAAATACCTTGGAGTAACTATTACCAAAAAACTAACAGATCTATTTGACAAAAATTTTCAATCATTGAAGAAAGAAATTGAAGAGGATATCAGAAAATGGAAAGCTCTCCCATGTTCATGGATTGGTAGGATCAACATAGTAAAAATGGCAATTCTACCAAAGGCAATCTACAGATTCAATGCACTGCCCATCAAAATCCCAACACAATATTTTTTGGACCTTGAAAGAACAATACTCAATTTCATTTGGAATAACAGCAAAGCCAGGATTGCCAAAACAATTTTATTCAACAAAAGAACCTCAGGAGGTATCACCATCCCTGACTTCAAGCTGAACCAAAGAGCTACAGTAATAAAAACAGCCTGGTACTGGCATAAAAACAGACTTTGGACAAATGGAATAGAATTGAGGATCCAAACATTAACCCAAAAACCTATGAACACCTGATCTTTGACAAAGAGTCCCAAAACATTCAATGGAAAAAAGATAGTATGTTTAACAAATGGTGTTGTTATAGCTGGATGGAAGTGTGTAGAAAAATGGAAATAAATCTGAGCCTGCCACCCTGCACAAAACTCAAATCCAAGTGGATCAAAGACCTCAACTTAAACCCAACCACTTTGAACTTGATAGAAAAGAAAGTGGAAAATACACTTCTACAAATTGGCACAGGCGACCGTTTCCCAAATATAATACCAGTGGCACAGACACTAAGACCAACAATAAATAAGTGGGATCTCCTGAAGCTAAGAAGCTTCTGCAAAGCCAAGGACACTGTCAATAGGACAAAACGACAGCCTACAGAATGGGAAAAGATTATCACCAAACCTACAAGTAATAGAGGACTGATCTCTAAGATATATAAAGAGCTCAAGAATCTAGAGTCTGAAACCTTGAATAAGCTGATCAAAAAATGAGGTACAAATCTAAAAAGGGAATTCTCTGCAGAGGAATTACGAATGGCTGAAAGGCACCTGAAAAAGTGCTCTTAATCATTAGCCACCAGAGAAATGCAAATCAAAACAACTTTGAGATACCACCTAACACCTGTTAGATTGGCTAAGATTAAAGGCACAGATGACAGCCTATGTTGGATAGGATGAGGAGCAAGGGGGACACTCCTCCATTGTTGGTGGGAGTGTAAGCTTGTTCAGCCACTTTGGAATACAATATGGTGGTTTCTCAGAAAATTGAGAATCAATCTCCCCAAGGACCCAGCAATACCACTTCTGCTTGTGTACCCTAAAGAGGCACATTCACACTCCAAGGGTATTAGCTCAACTATGTTCATAGCAGCATTATTTGTAATAGCAAGAACCTGGAAACAACCTAGTTGTCCCTCAAATGAAGAATGGATTAACAAACTGCGGTACATCTACACAATGGAATACTACTCAGCAGTAAGAAAAAATGATATCCTAAAATTCGCAGGCAAATTGATGGGTTTGGAGAATATCCTCCCAAGCGAGGTATCACAAACTCAGAAAGATAAGCAGGGGATGTCCTCACTCATTAGTGGTCTCTAAACAAACAAACAAGAAAAAAGGCAAGCATGCCCAAGTGGCAAACCACAACCACTGAACAGCTTGGGATCAGATACACCCTGGACTGACCCTTTGGACCCCACTCCAACTATAGGAACACCTGACTCACTCTTGAGGGAGGGGGGACAAATTGGATTTGTCCAGGAGTGGAGACTGACCCAAGCATTATTGGGTCAGTGGGACCATAGGACTGTCTGCTCCCTGCCCAGGGAGGGGTTGGGAAGTTGTGGAGAAGAAAAATGACCTGATGTGGTAGGAGGGGGAAGGGACCTTGAATAAGGATATACAGGGATGGAAAATAATCATAGGGAAAGCTGAACACAAAGTAAATATATGTGTAGCAATCTTATTTGCATTATCACCCTTGATAAGTCATGCTTATGATTTTTATCTTCTTTATAGTTATTGTTAACTTTTCAGCATTTAAAATTCATTGTACTGTTTTTTTGATAAATAGAAAATAAATAAAGAAGAAAAAAAAAAGAAAAGAAAAAATGTGCTTTGTTGTCAGGCTAACTTTGCTCTGTCACCGTAGAAGATTTGCTTTCTCTAAACTTTGGATCTATTTTTGCCTGTCTTTCCAAATAATGGTTTTTCTGATTTCTTTGTAATAATGCATAATCAGCAATAATTAGGAATTATGTGTACATTGTCAGAAATATTATAGTTACTTAGTTAGTAACAGCTATTATCATTAAGAAAACAAATAAAATGTCAAGGAAATATGTTGAAATTTCAAGGACTACAAATATCTGTGAGTAGTTTATTCTTGCCTGGAAGTTAGAACAGTTTTCTGAGGAAGACAGATGCACAGAAAGATGTATGAACACAACTTTCTCCTTGTTTTATTTTCTTGCATGTTTACTTTTATGGTTCATTTAGTTTTTTTATAATAATCTTACCTATTTGATTACACAAAAGAAATATATAGCAAAATAATGAATCATGCACAGCACTTCAGAGCACTAGCTGCTAATTAATTTTGACATTGTTTTAAATTTATGTCTACAGTGGGCAGGAGATAATGGATGGCTGGTTTGTGTAACTTGTTAATTTAAAACCATAAGAAACTGTTTCTACTTTACATATTTAAGAATTTGTGGCAGTATTTACATTGATTCTGAGCACAAACACATTCAAATGTGTTGATGGGATTTTCTATACTAACCAAACAATACCAATATATAGAAATAGTAAATGGTTTCCCTGAAGTATCATGACATATTGCAACAAATCTTATCCTGACTACTATTCTAAAAGGAAACATTTAAAGCCTCAGGTGATTTCGGGTCATCACACACTGTTCTGCTAAGCAGGAAAAGTTTGGTGTGTTGTCTTGATGTGTCCCAACAAATCATACACTTCAAATAACTGACTAGGCCTCTGCCCCTTGATCAAGTTCCTTTAGTCTTTGTATGGTTATCATTGAAAACCTGTGGTTTTTAAAAGATTTTGTTGCTATTTTGTTTGTTTCTTTTTAGGATTTTTTTGTCCTTGCCATCATCTCTGCTGTCATGTCAGGATACTGGTGACTGGGTAGTTTATGAAGGATAGCACACTGGTGGCTGAGGTGTCCAGGAAAAGAAGTACCAGTATGCTTTGTTACATGACAGCTTCTTGGTGACTCCTCACATGGTGGGAGGATAGAAGAATGGAGAGTGGCTGGTTGCCTCATTTAATTCTATTCTTCAGGCAGAGCCACATTGCTCAATCCGAAACTTCCCCAAAGTGCTTCATTGTAGTTCAAACTGCACTGAAACTTTTAAATGGTACAAAATATCAGTCAAGTTATGGCAGCGCCCCAGTTTTTGTCTGCTTAATTGCAAATCTTATTGAGATTTTTAATCACTTCACACAATATGTGATAGCTTCAGTTACATAAAGAGTGTTACTTATGTCTCATTTAATAACATAGCCATCTTAACCTTTAATTTTCTTTTTAATTATAACTTGCTTATAAAAAACAACAACAAAAGAACTGTGCTAGTAGGAGCTTCTCACTGATCCTAAAGCTTTTACAGATAAAGATTGTAAATATGGGCCCAGAGCTTGGCTTTGTCTGTTTTCAGATATTACCACTTTCTAAATCTTCATTTCTCAGGATCTAAATTTCTCATCTGTATAATGAGAGCCTCAAGGTAATTGCTCATATTTTTTGAAGACTGTATTAATTCAATCAAGCAATAAAAGTGTCTTGCTTATATACAAGTTAATTAAATAAATATGTTAAGCTATTCATGAATTCATGAACTTCTTCAGTTCTGTGCACACAAGATTGTTTTAGGTGCAAACTTCCACTAGGGGGAAAGTTATATATACTCTTCATCTCTGAGTTACTATGGCTTTGATGAAAGACTATGACCTAAGTAACTTGGGGTGGAAAGTGTTTATTTGCACCACTTCTTCCATATTGCTGTTCATCTTTGAAGGAAGTAAGGACAAGAACTCAATCAGGGCAGGAATATGGTAGAAGTAGCTCATGCAGAGACCATGTAAGGGTGATGTTTCTGATTTACTCATCATAGCTTGCTCAGCCTGCTTTCTTACAGAACTCAGGACCACCAGCTCAGGGATAGCACCAATGGATGAGTCCTCCCCCACTGATCATTGCACGTGTCCTACACAATTGCCCATAGCTTGATCTTACTGAGGCATTTTCTCATTTGAGGTTTCCTTCCCTCAAATAAGTTTGTTTCTGTCAAATTAACATAAAACTATTTAGATACTCTTGAAGAATATGAAAGTTTTTCTCAGGAAATGAAGTCAAAAGTTACAAAGCATGGGTCAGATGGAGAAGCAGGAAGGACCCAGAAAACTAGACAGGTAGCATGTTCTAACAGCACAAGGAGTTCTTACAATTCACAAGTGAACAGTATAGTGTAGAACTGTTTACTTAAGTTCTTTTCTATGTCCTTGAGAGATGAGCTTTGGGTAGGCTTATTTGCTGTACTGGTTCTTTTCAGCCCTGCGCTCTATCAAAGAGCCAAATATCAGCATGCATTATTTCTCCAACAACTTCCAAATAACTTGAGGCACTATGGTCCATTACTTTGCAGGGCTTATGCGTAGATTCAAGGATAACTTAAAATTTCTCAAGACAGTGGATTTCAGAGCTTCAGTTGCTGTTGATTACCAGATGCTTTGGAATCATTCTTTATGTGTTGCTTGTCTTATGGTTTATCTTTGAAATTCTCTGTTCTCTATTCTCTCTCTCTCTCTTTCTCTCTCTCTCTCTCTCTCTCTCTCTCTCTCTCTCTCTCTCTCTCTGTCTCTGTGTGTGTGTGTGTGTGTGTGTGTACATAGACTACACAGAAGTTTACTGGAAATGATATGCCTTTTTACTCATCATTCTTGGAGTATAGTAGGTAAAAGGAAGGGAATATCAGCAAACAAATAAAATAATTGTGAAGGCAGGAGGTGAAAGTCTAGTCTCCCATGCACTCTTGAAATTGAAGCACTTTCTTCAATAATGGCTCTTTAGCAATGAACATCAGGCTCACTCACATGTCTGATCAGCACCTGATCCTTCACCAAGAAACACTCCTAAGGCCCTCCTCTCTGAAGGGCTCTCTAACAAACCCTAGCATGGCAAACATGGCACAAATAAGCTTTACTCCTTACTCTTCTCTCTCACTTGCTTAAATCCATTAGATTACATCTCTAAAGCTAGATTCAACACTCTATTATACTATTTGGCCACTGATTCATTCCTGAGACTAAATGCAATGTTCAACAATCAAAATTTATTATTTGAAAATACTGACTAACATGTCCAGTCAGGACTTATCAGTTCACCCTAACAAGACACCTCCCAATTTTTTTCCCCTAAAAATCCACTCTTAAAAAAAAAAAAAAGGAAGGAAAGAATGTTATTGCTTTTTGTCTGCCTTTTCTTGTTTTAGATACAGCCCTCTTGTCAGGGTAATAAATTTCTTTCTGATGAGTATTTAGTGTCTGAGTATGTTCTGTAAAGACTCTGAGGGGCTGCCCAACCTCTACATTGGTTCAGGGACTTTGATCATAAACTTGAATCAGTTTATAGGACTCCTGACCTAATTCTCACACTTTTGTTTCAAGTTTCAAATCACTTTATCAAAGAGGCTAATGGATAATTTTTTCCTTAATACACATCCCAAAATTCACTAATACATTTGATGATGACTCTTGTGTCTGACATCCCTCTAATGCCTTGTGGGAATGAGGAGAATGCACAGCTACCACAGCCTTCAGTGGCTACAGTGGATGCCCTTGAATGGCTCTTTAGACATGTTCCCTTGAGTTCATCTTGGTTGGCAGTTTTTCTGCTGTTTATGGTAGTATCTCTTTCTTAATTCAGTGTCCACTCCTAGTTATCTGAAAAATCAAATTGACAGGCTTCAAATTTCTCCTCAGAATAGCTGTGTTTCCCTCTTGGTGATGAGGCTTAGTTGATGACCTATTCATCTCAGGGAACTTTCTATTGGCTTATGGAGATGCCCAAGGATCTTGACTCTGGCCCCTAGCCTCGACTAAGCAAAGGAGATCACTCTCTTCTTCCTGATTAAAAACTTCAACTTATTTCAACATTACTATCACATCTTAACACTAAAATGTAGCTCTTATATTCCCTAGGGGAAAATAACAATCTTAATATTTTTGGGTGCACAAGACTGAAAAAAGGAGATAATCTTTCCTCACCTTTTTCTCTCTGAGATATTTTGTGCCTCTGTTTGTCCCTGCCAGTAAAGTACCTTATACTCTTCAAATTCACCTCCTACCAATAAAGGCATAATGCATGCTTTGATGGGGGGGTGTCTATGAAGTGGGGGTGCACTATATTGCACAGCAGAAGGTTGTTTCCTTTTCTGTAACATTCTCTTCTGTTGGCCTAGCAGACAGAGTAAAATGATGGGAAGAGACAACAATGATTTCATTGAACTAAATGAAAGTTAAAATTACCAAAAAGTCACTTTGGGTACTTAGAGTGGTTAGCTTTAACTGTCAGCTTAACAGAATGTAGAATGAGTGGGGAAGGGATTTTCAGTGTGGTGTTGTCTACATTGAACTGAACTCTGTGTGTGCCTAAGGAAGGGTGTCTTAAGTTAGTTGATATGGAAAAACCAAGCAAACTAGATGGCGGCATTCTCTAATCCTTTGCTTCTAAATTGTGAGACATTAAGGTAAGCACAATCAAATAAAGGACCGTATATACTTTTATTTCTCTTTGCACTTGACTGTGGATATGAGCAGAATAGCTCTTTAAACTTCCTATCCAGACTTCCTTATAATAGACTGTAAGTTGGCAATTTTAGTATTCTCTCCAAATTTTATTTTATTTTTTTTTTCGCCATGGCAATTTGCCACAATGAAAATGAAACTAAAATTGTACCTCATTTCTCAGAATCAACAGGCAAAGGAAGGGGTCAAGGTCCCATCTCATGCTAAGTCCATTGCAAAACTGATGAACTTTTATCCAACAGAGAATAAAAGATATCATCTAGAACACGAGACATGGCTTTTATGCATGTCCTGTATTTTAACAATATGGCATGACTTTGCTATCTATAAAATTTACACTTTGGGTAGCTGAGTTACCAAAAAGCAATTACATACATACATACATACATAAACACACACACACACACACACACACACACACACACAAATTTCAAAGTGTTTTAAATTAAGCGTGAGTATGTATATCTTGTTTTGATGCATAATAAACTATATATATACATATATATATATGCTTATTACCCATAGCTTACAACTTAGATTCCTTTGATGGCATTTTCTCTTTGATTTACATTGTTCTGTGAGTAAGGTGCACCAATGGAGTACTACTCAACAATAAGAGAAAAGATATCCTAAAATTTGCAGGCAAATGGATGGATTTGGAGAATATCCTCCTGAGCGAGGTATCACAAACCCTGAAAGATAACCATGGGATGTACTCACTCATTAGTGGACTTTAAACAAAAAGCAAAGCATGTCTAAGCTGCAAACGTCAACCACTGAATATCTTGGTATCTGAAACACCTTGGAGCCCACTCCCTCGAGAGGAACACCTGACCCAGTCTTGATGTAGGGATGAGGAAAGTAGATCTGCCTGGACTGGATGCTGACCTAAGCTACCTTGGGACCTTGGGACCTTCAGCACTTGCTGGGGATGAGATGAAAAGATGGGGAGAAGAGTGAGTGACTGGAAGGGGTAGAAAGGGGAAGAGAGTTTGAACAAAGGGGATATATGAATAAAATATATAACTTTATTCATAATAATAATAATAATAAAAGACCTTATACCATTCAATCAGAGATAAGACTACTGTAGATCCAGACATTTCAAGAGTGAGAGTTTGGGTCATCCCTGGAAGGGAAAATAACAACCCAATTAAATATAAGCTGAAGGCAAGGGAAATATGTACTAGATTTTGGAGGAAGCAAGCTAGAAAAACCAACAGTGCCCATGTGGCCGTGTTGACATGAAGATTTTAATGTTAGTTCCATTGATACTTTGCTATAAATATGTGTACAGTAAAGAAGTATCTTTAAAAACTCTTCTTTACTTCTTACTTTCTTATCATGCAACAAAAATCATGTTGCTCTAATCATAGTATCTGTTATCTCAAGTCTTCAGAACAGAGTTAGATCTACACCACTAGCTATCTAACTCTCAGGCCTGCACACAAGTCTTCCTGGGTCTTCAGGTTGTAGATGGCTTACACGTTACTATTGAACCTTTATAGGCTTATGAACAAGGACCTTATAACAAATTATATCTTGTATCAATATCCAGTGTTGGTTCTTTTTTTTTGCTTACCATAATAGCTTTCATATTGTATAATCGAGATTTTTTAAATTATTGATTAATGTTTATAAATTCATCTTATGAAAGGTTATTAAAGACAGTTCACATTTTAAACATAAAATACTCTACAGACTGTCTCACAGTTGTTCAAAAGAGCTACCAATATGGCTCAGAAAATAAAAGCATCTAAGTCCAACTATGTTTATCTGATTCAATTCAATTGCCCACATTGTAAAGGGAAAGGATCAACTTCATCAAGCTATACCCACAAATCTTTACACATGTGCATACACACCAAACAACAAGGTTGACAACAATACAAAGCATGTAAGTGAATGAATGAAAGAAACAATTAAAGAAAACACTGTTCAGGATTTTTTTTTTTTGTACAGTACAGAGAATATAATTCAGACCATTCACATGTGCAAAAAAAATGCTCACCACTAAGATATAAGCTAAGTCCTTGTCTTTATTAGGCAAAGCCTCAAAGCTTGAAGTGTTCTTGAATTGGAATTGTAGCATTAGATGGCTTAGAACTCACAATTTTACCTCCATCTGCAATGTGATGGTTTCAGGTGGGTGCCAACTTGGAATAACGTAGTATTACTGCTAACAATAGTCTGTAGAAGTACTTGAAATTTTTGCCAATGAACATGTAGCTTTTCCCCTTGAGCTCATTGGACATAAGCATCTAAAGCTATTTACTATTATTATTATTTATGCTACTTGAGAATAATTTAAAAAAATAAGTTGGGGCCATTAAATGGGGAGAAGGTAGGATTTCTGAGGTCTGGTGTATACGCTGTAAATACCAGCAATGCTGAGTACCTAGGTTTCCACAGAAGGCAGTAGAGCTACCTGTCCTATTTGCCAGTGCTTTTTCAAACAGACTGTGTAACAATAACAACAACAGACATGATTTGGGCATCCCTGCAGGACTTTTAAATGCTACTTTTCAAAGTTCCCTAGAGAATTTGCTTTATTTTTTGGAAATAGGTAATAATATATTACATTTCTTGCTTAGAAAAAGCATATAGAAGAAGCCAGAGCATTGCCTGGGAATGGGCTGGTGATCGGAAAACATTACAGTGCATTACAACCAGATCACAGCTCCACTTATCTATTTGGAGAGGCATTTATATTGCTCTTATTACCTAGTACCTGCTAAAGCTGTTTATGAAAACCACAAGGAAGAAATAATTTTTATGCTCCTTTTAGTTTGCTATAAATTCAGAAACAATTTTGCTTGAACAGCTGATCTGTGAATTAATAATGAGAGACTATAAGTTTTTTTCACTACAGTATGTCAAGCACTTCCTTTGTGTTTAAAAATTGATGAGGCTCAAAACTCCACTTCTTTACATGAAACAGATTTCAAAAGCATATTGGGTAATCACCACTTTTCTCATATAGAAAGTTCTTTCCAAGCTCATGTCTTGGCTAGTAAAAATGAAATAAAAACAGCATTCAGCTCAATATAAAATGTGATAATCCCCCTTTAAGAACTTCCAGCGAATGCTGTCTTGAAAAATCATGCCAAGAATTACTTGTAGTAAAAAATGCTCTGTCTCAGAATCATTGTCTAACTAAACCAACAATAAAATCTTTTATGAAAATTGAAAATAGATTCTTCTCTTATACAGTACATTGTAGCTTCAGTTTCCACTTCCTCTACTTCTCCTCCCCAACTCCCCTCTTCCCCACATCCACTTCCTATCCATTTCCTCCTCACACACACAAAAAAAAAATCTCTAAGAGGCAACAGTCAGACAGAACAAAACAAGATACAATAAGATAACGCAAAATAATGTGAATAGACTTCCCATGAGCTTGCAGTTTCTCCTGAGTCTTTTTAGTTTTTTGTACTTTATTTACATTTCTTGAATAAGAAGATTTGGTTTATAGGCCTACTCTAGGTCATTCTGGAAATGGCATTAAGCCTTCCATCATGGGACAACAGGAAAGATCCAGAGCAGGATTAAACTCTTGTCCTCCTGGGACAAGATGATATCAGCTATGTGTCACCAGCAGCTGAGCCAAGTCAATCTGAAGGTTGCCTAAGGCAGTATATAGGGCTTGACTCTTCTATTTTATACTGTATCTCAGCAGATAGAAGTTGAGTAGAAACCTGAAAACCTGTCCAGATTACCCTAAAAGAAAAACATTTTTAATATGTAATGTTTTCAAATTAGTGAACAAAGTAGAGGACTTTGTGGGTGGTGTTTTTATGAATACTTTGTTGTGCCGGTCTACCTGTCTTATTCTTTAACTCGAAGTCTCCCAGTTTCCCTCTTGCTAATGCCTGTGCTGTGAAGCAAGAGCCTGCTCTGCTTTGATATCACATGTAATTCATTACACTCTATTTTCTCTGTCATTACTTAATAGCTGCATTTTCTTTCTCATCGTCCCCCTCTAGTTCTATCACCTATCCCCCCCAAATCTAAACATACCCAAAATTAAAATATAAAATCTGCATATAAAGGATAAGATACAGATTTTAGCTTTCTGTGTCTGGGTTACCATGATTAGTATAATAACGCAATTGCATCCATTTCTCAGAAAATGTCACATAATTTCATTTTGTATATGTAACACATTTTAGCAAGGACAATTGTTACAGTAGTGTTACTCTGATTGTTTTATGTCATAAATAAATGGTTAATATTTTTCAAAATACTTGCTTAGTACTTAGGATATAGGTCTCTATGTCAAACAATATAATGTTCTAGAAGTAACTAGTCTATGATGCTTGAGGTTTTGAATACCTAGGATAGGAAAAAGTTCCCTTCATTCGAAACCCGAATGAAGAAACTGAGTATAATTTTATTTAAAGGCAAAGCTTATAGCTCCTCATCTAATTTTTTCTTAATGGCTGATTTTTTTTCAGATTACTTTACAACTTTCTCAGTTTTTACATTATTTTCTTCTTATTTTGCTTTTCTATTTCCCACTAAGACTAAATTTTAATGGTTTGAGATTTTGCACCTATGATGGTAAAATCTATCAAGTCTTTACAGAAAGATACTCTGCAAATAAGATTCAATTTTACGAGCTAAATATTATAAGAAAATTTAATTAAAGCTGGAAGTTTTAGAAGCAAACAATAAAGTGAGAAAGAAAGTAGAAATAGATTTACATTTAAATACCAAAATATCATTATATTAATGTCCATGTATACCCTAGATAAACTTTAGTCATGTCAAGGTATGAAAACATCAGTTATGTGGAACATTGTCCTGTGGATTTCTGGTAGAACATCAGTGAAATATGTCAAGAATGACATTTATTTATATTAATTGTGTTCTCAGAGATTTGAGAGGTGTGAAGATCCAGTGGAAACTTAGTTTCTGCACAAGCAAATGGTTGGGGGTCCATTTTCTACACTTAGGTTAAAAAAGCTTGACTTGGGCTTGCTGGCCCACAGGGTAGACAAATCAGCCAGCTCTAGGTCCTATGGTAAGGCATTATCTCAAAAAATAAGTAGAAGTGTTAAAAAAGAAATTTGAACTGATCATAGTCTTTATTTGTATATTGACACACACACACACACACACACACACACACATGCACAAATATAATTGATACCATAGTAAATGAGCTACATTAGAAATGGCATGGGTCTTTAAAAACTATGTACTGTCTTTTTAATAGTACATAGTAATAGGGATTCCCGTTCCACACAACCCATTCTCATTCTGAGCACATGGCTAATCCTGGCAGTTGTGTGCTGCCAAACCACATCCTGAGGAGGAGATAGCCAGATATTCTTGGCTGAGGCGAGCATAAGACCTCAGAGTTTGCTGTGGAGCTGGAGGACTTTAGAGATGATCTGTTTAAATCCTTCCATTTTACACATAAATATCTTGAGACTCAATGAGATTAAAGGATGCACCTGAAGTCACACAGCCCGATTAGTGAAGAACTTGGATTAGATTCTACCCCACAACGCTCTATTCACTAAGGAGTGAGGTGGTCAAGGGGAGAATTTCTAATATACTATAGGGCAGTTTTTTCAAAGAATCATTTGTTGCCCAGTGAAAAATTAAAGTTATTTGGTACTCTTTTTGAAGTTTCTACTCTGATGGGGCCAGTAAGTGTAAATGAATTGATATTTTCTCTATGCTATGAGCCTAATATTGTCTTACATAGTCTTTATTACACACAAAGATTAAGTATCAAAATAACTGTACTACATATAGTAATTTTAGTTTAAAAAAGGTTGCTGGTCATTGAATGATAAGCAAGTTTACTATAATATTGCATCCTTACAACCTTAATATCTGAAAACTCAAATACAAAAATATTTTTTAGAAAGTTCAATATGTAAATTCTGCAATGGCATTAGCATAAGCTGTTATTAAGCACTTAGAATGAGCATTTAGCTGCTAAGATTGTCCCATCTGTTCTATGTACGAGAGAGAGAGAGAGAGAGAGAGAGAGAGAGAGAGAGAGAGAGAGAGAGAGAAGGAGACAGAGACAGAGAGACAGAGACCCAGACAGAGACAGACACAATTTTAAGAGTTTTTCTACAAAGGGTAACTTTGGTTTGCAAACATGAATGATGGTCATTGTCATTCAGTGCCAAAAGCTTTCTGAGTGAACCATTGTCACACACCTTTGTTCTTCTCCAGGCTGAGTTCATGATTCACATGACAGAACTAATTTAATTAAATATAAATAAATTCATGTTTTGGAGTTCACTAAAAATAAGAAACTTTTATTCAAGTCTCTGGACATACATGCTCTAATACCTTCACAGACTTAGCTTTACACTGTCATTCTTCAAAAACCATAAAAGGGTTAACTGCTTGTGTCATGTCTCTGAATTGTCTAGTATGCATGTGCCTTATCTCAATGAAAACTGCTACACTTATGTGATACATCAGGATGTGGCTTTGTGTTAGGCTCTTTACTCAGTCATCAGCGAATGAGAAATAATCTGCATTAAAACACATATGTACTTAAGTTTAAGTTCTACATCAAAACACTTCATTTATGAGAATGACCCTTTACAGATTTCTTCTGCATGTCAAAATGTGAAACATTTTAGGAATGGGAAGATAATTTCTCCAGAGCATTTGGATTTCTAGCATTAACATAGTGGCTCACAATGGTTTGCAGCTTAGTTTCAGAAGGTCTTACGAGCTATTAGGCATACATGTGGTATACAGACATAAATGCAAGTAAAATACCTCCCTGCCCACATAAGACAATAAGAATTTATTGAAATATTTGGACTAGTCAGAATAATCACAGTTATTCATTTTTTAACCTTTTTTTTCTTTGTTCTTTTTCTCTTTGTTGCTGTTTCCTAGTCTAGTCTGAGGATTAAAATCAAGGATTGTGTCAAAGTTAAGCTTGTATTCTACCACACATGTTTACCTAGGCTCTAGCCCTCTCTGGTAGTTTTTCTTTATAATCTTTCTTCCTCTTCCATTTTCTCCCCTACCTCTCAATTTCTCTCTTTCTCTTTCTCCACCTTCTTTTCTTCTACATTTCTCTTTCCTCTGTATCTGTTTGCTCATGCTTCTTCCTGGCTTATGGGCTGGGTGCCTGTATGCCATTCGAAGGCATCTTTAAACCAATACCAATTCTAGTTATCTCTAGAGACACTGACTGCTTCAATGAACTCTCAATATATTAATTAAGAAAAATAATAAACAGCTTTGCATTTTTAGAAAAAATTAAAATTGTTGCAAGTAACTTTAGTACATTAAATATTATCCTTATATCTTGATGAGTTTTAAATATCATCAAGAAATTAGCTAAATTCTTGGAATAACACTGCAGTGATTATGATTCTGTATTTAGGATTTTTTCTTGTAATAAATTATATATATGTATATATATGACAGTGAAATGTCTCAATGGGCAAAGTCCAACTCCTATATGTTGTCTAATTTTCACAATTAAACATGTCCCAACAAAAAACATAAAAATAATAAAAGCTATTAAAATGTTTGAGAATTGGCACATTGGTAATCAAACAGTATCCAAACTGAAAAATGGAGTTCAATCTCTCAGGCCCACATGATGAAAACAGAGAAGTTATTTATGTAAATTGATTTCTGGCCTCCACATAATTGTAATAAATGTATGTGCATATATACAGAATAACTATTATGTGTAAAATGAAAAATACACATAAATAAACAATATGTATAAAGTACTAAGTTGAATTATCATGGAAGCTTATACAGAAGTATAGTTCTAATACCAACATGAGTTTTAGAGTATGTTCAATAGGTTAAGCTATTACAGGAGAAACCCTCAAAAATAAGAGATTGATGTTAGTCACAATAATCAAATTTATTGAAGTTGGTGAGCAGAAGTAAAAGAAGTATAATCTAGAAGATAAAATAATAAAAATAATTCAGTTACAAGTGATTTTAAACCAATTGAAAGGATTTTTTAACACACCAGTGCCCAAATACCCACAATTCTAGTTGTCTTTCCCTGCCCCCCACTAATGTTTCTTGATCCCCCCACTGCCAGTCCACCAGCAAAATATATGCTATTTCCCCTTTCCAGTATTATTCATGTATTCCCACTTTGGATCTGTATATTGTAGCTTTATTATCTTTTACTTTACAACTATGTAATGCTTACATGATAGTCACTGATGTTATTATAAAACTCAAGCTAATTATGTGATTCTGAATGTAATCATGAATGATAAAGAAAGAGAATGCTTGATCTTATATGTTAGTGAGGTAATTCACTGACATTTAAGGATCTTGTGAAAGTGAAAAAATGAGTGGGCAGATAGATTGTACTCAGGGAAGCAAAAAATCACTAAAGAGATTGAACTTCAAGAGAAAAGTGTCACTAGAGGTTGCCAATTAGTGTATGACACAAAGACAGCATAGATAACACTTAAGTGAGAGTGCTGGGGAGAAGAGAGAGTGACTGGGAAGGGCAGAAGGGGGAAGGGAGTCTGAACAAGGGATGGATAAAAAAATGAGACTTTATTCAAAAAAATAAATTAAAAAAACTGGTGTGAAAAATTGAGTGCCTAAAGAGGATTTTTCTTTCAACTTTTTTTTTTTTTATTTTTGCATTCATTCTACTGCACTGACAATTTTATACCTGAATATTATTACTTCCTCCCCACTCTCACCACTGCAGCACAGACATAAAAAGGTTGCATGGATCTTAAATTCATATTGTGGTGAAGATTATTTTTCTTATAACTTGAAAAAGCTGATTTTCCTATCTAACATTAGGATGAGGGCATATCAAATGAAATGCATGCAAAATGTTTACGCTAAGATTTCTGAAAGAATCTAGTCACTGGAAGTGCTAGATGCCAGGCCGGGTGTGACATAAGGTTGATTGCAGATGATGATGATGGTTTTGATAATGGTAATGAAAACGAAGATGCTGATTTAAAAAATTTAAAGCTCCTCTTTAGAGAACATCTCAGGAACTCTCCAGATATTTCTTTTTCTTTTTTCTTTTCTTTCTTTCTTTTTTTTTTTTTTTTCCAAGTTGTGGTGGTACTCACTGGTAGGATTTGCTGAAGGAGGCCAAGGCAAGAGGATCACGAGTTCAAGGCCAGTCTTTCAACTTTTTAAAGAGATTGGTGAGGGAGTTCCCTTAAAGGACTGTATGCAAACCCAAGAAGCAAACAATTTTACCCTACATTCTCACAAACATCGTGCTTGTCTGAAGCAGCTAAGTACTTCTAAAGGGAAGCATGAATAACATTGATCCTGAAAGCCTGAAAAGTGTAGAAGAATGTTCATGCAAATAATTGTCTATAAATTACATAATTTTAGTCACCTGAAATGGTTTCCTGCATTGTAACTGGTATGACCATTTGAGGTCATCTTCATTTATCTCTAAATGGGCGAAAGCATAGCAGTTCTGTTTTCTGCCTTAGGAATATAATGTCCTGGAGAGAAAATAACAACTGCTGCTCAGGAACAGGTTAGCATCTCATCATACTAAGTGAACCATATGAACCATCTCATCATATGAACCATAGAGATGAAAATCCCACGTTATCCAAATCTTTTATGTGTTGCCTTTTAATTTACACCTTTATCTGTGGTTGATGATTTCTTTAGAAGGCAATCTAATTAGCTTCTTATAGAGCAACAAAATAGAATGTTTACAATGCCTCATGATGAAAGTATTTATGAAGATTTAAGAAATGAGTGGTTATTTTTTTCTTAGTTATATGATTCCTAATTAAAAATGAGCACAGTATAAATGAATTGCATTAAAGTATATCATCCATGTACAAAATGGAATTAATAAACTCCATTTTTACTTAATGATTAAACTTTAAATACTTGATTTTTAGATTAATTATCATATGTGAAGTAACACTGTGAATGAGGCTATGTGGTTTGATATATTAGATGAAATGTAAATGTCTATGCAATCTAGATTTTTCAAATCCTTGATGTTAACTTGTGTCTTCTCTGAAACTTACATGGATATTGCATCTAAGAGAGTACACTTATGAATGTCCACAGTTGTTTTTCTTTTTTGATACATTGGCAACTGTAATGAGTGTTCTTTGCTAAAGTTAAAATAATGAATATTAACTTTTCTTATCTATGGAGTAAGATAAATGATAAAAATTGCATATTGTTGACACTAACCAAAGGTCACATAAAATATAGCCTATATTACTCTCCAATGCCATATAATAAAAAAGAATACTTATTGCACATTAACAAATGTATACATTAAAATAAAACAAGTTTCAGGAAAGGATCTGATGACATAGTAGTTTCAATATGCTTTCATTAAACAAAACAAAAAGAACATTTACATTGTAAAAAAGATAACAAAAAAAGCATGTGTGTGTGTGCTTGTGTGTTTGTGGGGGGGGGTGAGTAGGAGCCATCAATTTTAGGTGTAGAGCATTTGGAAAACTCTCCTTGAGTTCCACCCAGAGTATATATAGGCTGTTACTTTATAGTTCTATCATTTAGTTACCATATGATAAGGAGTAAATTATTTAATTTCTTTGAAAGTTTATTTTCTAGTTTATGAAACAAAATGTATGGTGACTTGAAAATAAAGATAAATTACAAAAGTTAACAGTTTGCTTTGCAGATTAGCTCATACCAAATGATTAGGACATAAGGTACTTGCTCTACACAAAGACCTGTAATTGCCTACATGTATACTTGTGAACACTGTCAAAAAACTATATACACAGTATAATTTGAAGCAAACTAAAACTTGAAGAAAAGAGCTGAAAAAGAAATAAGGGAAACATCCCCTTTTATAATAGCTCCAAACAGCACTAAATATCTCGATGTAACTATAACCAAAGAAGTATCAGATCTGCTTGACAAAAACTTCAAAAGTGAAGTCATTTATCCATCAACTAACTGACAAAGTTAGCTCTCTCTGAATTAAGAACTGTCTAGCTCCTAGATGGGAACATTTTCTGGGAATGCAGAGTAAAGATCAGTTGTTTCTATTCTCAGAAATATCATACATTTGCAGAGGCAGGGAGTGTCAACTCCCACACTTGGATAATTACAGTCATAGAAAACTAAGATTATTTGCAGATTACTTAGCAATGCCATGCCCAATATTTATTGTTTATCTATGTGTGGAAAAGGGAATGTTCATAATATTCTACAACAATGACAATGAATATGTTGTATTGGGCATGGAAGGACTTTTTAATGAATATCTATGATACTTTCAAAATAGTTATTCTCATAAAAATATTTGAATACCTCATAACCTTTTTGATCATATAAGCTGTTACATTCATTTTTTCCTGAATGTCCAGTGAGAATAATAACACCTATCTGTACTTGTTAATCTTGTTTTTTCCCCATTCCAACAGAATATCTTCAATAACCTTGTTATCCATCTGAATGGAGTTCCACTTTATTCCCGCATGGCATCCTGAGTTTCTGATGATCATTTTCCAAACTTCCCAGATGGGTAGCTTCATAAAATCACAAGTATGCCTCAGGATCTCCTAGATATCATATCTCAGTGATTATTTTAGAGATTCGTGTTTTGACACATTTTCTTTTCAGCCTCAAGGAAACAAAGATTTCTATCAAAACTATATTTCAACTCACTAATGGCTTTTTACCTCCAAGGTGAAACACTGTAAAATTGGTGTGTAGTTTAAGACAAGTATGTATATTGTGTAATGCAGAACTGTGAATGATGAGTTTACATTTTCAGTGCATAATTAACACACTGATTAAGCTGAGTAGTATGTTTTGAAAGTGTATAAACATTTACATTCCTAGTCCTCATTAATTAATATGTACATTTTAATTATTTGATAACTTCAAAATTGATATTAAGAAAAATAACCCAGTTTCTGTCAGAATTTTACTATGTTACCATTGTTATGCAAAGCTCCCATCTAAATCTTTCTGATCAATATAAGACAATTGGAGAAACTACAGTTTACTTTTTCTAAATACCAATATTAAGCTCCTAATTAAATTAACAAATAAACAAGGTTCCTCAGCTTTATGGATGTTTCTGCTGCTGTTGCTACTAATGTTGATGATAACAAAATCTAAGAACTTATAGTAGCTAAGGAACATGCTACCTCTGAGCTCAAGCCCCAGATACTTTATATAAATTATGTGATAAATGTTTCCAATGTCAATTACTGAAGGCATTTCCTTCATTGTCTTACAATTTGATATATTTCTTTTTATGTAAACAAGTTTCATATTTTTCAGAAATATTAGCCGTAAGTTTCTAGAGTTACTGACTTACATATAAACCCAATCTATCATTTTGTATTTTTATAAACTGGGTTCATATAAAATAAAAGCTGAGAAACCAATAAAATATTTACTTCAGTATATATTTCTTTGAACAAGGAAAAAAACAACTTCACAGAGTAAATAGCTCCTAGGGAATTTTTAGAATTGCATGAAAGTAATAAATCTCAAACAAGCAATCTAGAATATATATAATGAAATCAACTTGAGTTTTAAAAAAGAAAGATTCTCCAAGGTTTAGAAGGCCTATATAATATTCCCAGTGTTAAAAGTTTTATTCAATCAGAAGTATCTGTCAAACTCTAAATGAAATAGTAATTTGCCTCTGAGGAAAAGTCCACATAGTGGACTTAGTGTTGTTGAATAGAGTGGAGGTGACATTTGAGTGTCCCTTGTAGACAAAGCCAGGTTAGTTCGGACATCCAAGAGACTTTGATCTTTCTTAATTTACAAATATAAAAGAAACACAATAAAGGCTATTAGCTAAAATAAATTAAAGTTGGGATATTAATGAAAATGCCATTTGAAAGTGAAACAAATCATATACTGACCAAAAAGGCCACCTTTGCAAATGAATAGACGAAATAGAGTATTAATATGTATGCTCCCATGTATTTCATTCCATTCTTCTTTCAGTTTCCTCATCTAGAGAAGGAACCACTGCTATTGTCAGTGAAGGATTCTTGATTCCTGATCCTCTGTTTTCCCAAAGAAACACTTTATACCTTTTTATTGTCACTTTATTTCTCAGATAGAATGTTCTTTCGGATTTTCTAACACAAAGTAGAAAAAGAGCTGTGGATTTTTTAAAAAATTATAAATTAGGGACTCAGATATAAAAAAAAACACCAGCTTCATAGACATTGCTTATAATTTAAAAGACACAGAAGTTCCAGCGATAGCAAGCCTCTATGCATGGTTTTACTTTTGAGTTAACTCCAGTAACCCAAATATGCTTGACACTGACTGTCATGCTGCAGTGTTACACAAATAATTCTTGCTTGTAGTTTTATTCTTTTTTTGTGTTTAAGCCACAGAAAAATGTACATTTGACTAACATTGCAGCCTAGCCCACTGTATTTCTTCCCTACCCCAAATTTTCTATACTAATAATTTTTTCAGATAAATATTTTTCAATGAAAATCTAAGTGTTAATTACTATAATCACTGTGAGAGATATACTCATGAACAACTCATTATCCTAATTGTTAGTGGCAAATTGTGTGTAAAGAATTGTGTAAAGATTCTGCACATAACAATGCCATGTATATGCTGTAGACAAAAGAGAACCACATTTTAGACTTCACTTTAAATAATAAAACTAATAAATCCAAATGTTTTAAAAGAAAATCTGTCAATTTACAGGTAGCAAATTTGAATTTAGGATTAGGTCAAAGATACCTGAATTTGGTTCTAAAGTAATATAAGAATAGCATATTTTTTTATATACTTAAATGTTGTGTCTGCTATATCTTTGACAACAGACCCGGGCACTATGTTAGATAACAAGCAGCACATCCGAGAAGGCCTTCTCCTGGGATGAACCACTACATCAAATATACAAAAGTATTATTGCAACATAAAGGTTCCTTGGTACACATGTCTAGTAAAGCCAGTAAATGTTAAGAAGCATTATTGATACTTAAATGAAAATTTAAGAAAAAGATACATATTTATCTTAAATTTTAAATTTTTTTTTAATTATGAATGTTTTGACTTTATGAGTGTGACTGTATAATTTTTTAATTTTATTATTATTATTATTATGAACAAAGAAATCACAATTTCTATCCTTGTATATCCTTATTCAAGGTCCATTCCCCCTCCCGCCACATCAGGTCATTCTTTCTTCTCCACAACTCCCCATCCCCACCCTGGGCAGGAAGCAGACAGTCCCATAGTCCCACTGAGACAATATTGCTTAGTTCAGTCCACACTCCCGGTAGATCCAGCTTTCTCCCATCTCCCTCAAGAGTGAGTCAGGTGTTCCTCTAAGGGGAGTGGGATCCAAGGAGTCAGTCCAGGGTGTTTTTGATCCGAAGGTATTTAGTGGTTGTGGTTTGCAGCTTGGACATGCTTTGCTTTTTTTCTTGTTTGTTTGTTTGGTTAGAGACCACTAATGAGTGAGTACATTCCCTGCTTATCTTTCTGAGTTTGTGATACCTCGCTCAGGAGGATATTGTTCGAGTCCATACATTTGTCTGCAAATTTTAGGATATCATTTTTTCTTACTGCTGAGTAGTACTCCATTGTGTAGATGTACCACAGTTTGTTAATCCATTCTTCAGTTAAGGGACATCTAGGTTGTTTCCAGGTTCTTGCTATTGCAAATAATGCTGCTATGAATATAGTTGAGCTAATGTCTTTGGAGTGTGACTGTGCATCTTTAGGATACACACCCAGAAGTGGTATTGCTGGGTCCTTGGGGAGACTGATTCTCAATTTTCTGAGAAACCACTATACTGTGTTCCAAAATGGCTGAACAAGCTTACACTCCCACCAACAATGGAGGAGTGTTACCCTTGTTCCCCATCCTCTCCAGCATAGGCTGTCATCTGTGCCTTTTATCTTAGCCAATTTAACAGGTGTTAGGTGGTATCTAAAAGTTATTTTGATTTGCATTTCTCCGATGGCTAAAGATGATGAGCACTTTTTCAGGTGTCTTTCTGCCATTCACAATTCTTCTGCTAAGAATTCCCTTTTTAGATCTGAACCCCATTTTTTGATTGGGTTATTCAAGGTTTTGGGCTCTAGATTCTTGAATTCTTTATATATCTTAGAGATCAGTCCGCTAACACTTGTAGGGTTGGTGAAAATTTTTCCCATTCTGTAGGCTGTCATTTTGTCCTATTGACAGTGTCCTTGGCTTTAGAAAAGCTTCTTAGCTTCAGGAGATCCCACTTATTGATTGTTGGTCTTAATGTCTGTGTCACTGGTGTTATATGTAGGAAGTGGTTGCCTGTGCCAATTCGTAGAAGTGTATTTCCCACTTTCTTTTCTATCAAATTTAAAGTGGCTGGGTTTATGTTAAGGTCTTTGATCCACTAGGATTTGAGTTTTGTTCAGGGTGACAGGCGCGGATCTATTTGCATTTTTCTACACACTTCCATCCAGCTATGCCAACACCATTTGTTAAATATACTATCTTTTCTCCATTGAATATGTTGGGCCTCTTCGTCAAAGATCAGGTGTTTATAGGTTTTTGGGTTAATGTCTCGATCCTCAATTCTATTCCATTAATCCACAAGTCTGTTTTTATGCCAATACCAGGCAGTTTTTATGACTGTAGCTCTATAGTATAAATTGAAGTCAGGGATGGTGATACCTGCTGAGGTTCTTTTGTTGAGTAAACTTGTTTTGACAATCCTGGCTTTCCTGTTATTCCAAATGAAATTGAGTATTGTTCTTTCAAGGTCCAAAAAATATTGTGTTGGGATTTTGATGGGAAGTGCATTGAATCTGTAGTTTGCCTTTGGTAGAAATGCCATTTTTACTACATTGATCCTACCTATCCAGGAAAATGGGAGAGCTTTCCATTTCCTAATATCCTCTTCAATTTCTTTCTTTAGTGATTTAAAATTTTTGTCAAATATATTTGTTACTTCTTTGGTTATAGTTACTCCAAGGTATTTAATACTATTTGCAGCTGTTATGAAAGGTAATGTTTCCCTTATTTCTTTTTCAGCTCTTCTATCTTTAGTGTACAGAAGGGCTACTGATTTCTTTGAGTTAATCTTGTATCCTGCTACATTGCTGAAGGTATTTATCAGCTGTAGCAGTTCCTTGGAAGAATCTTGTTGGTCACTAATGTATACAATCATATCATCTGCAAATAGATAGCTTCACTTCTTCTTTTTTAATTTGTAACCCCTTAATCTCTTTTCGGTCCCCTATTGTTTTAGCTAAAACTTCGAGAACTATATTGAATAGATAAGGGGAGAGAGGACATCCTTGCCTAGTTCCTGATTTTAGTGGGATTGTTTAGAGTTTTTCTCCTTTAAGTTTGATACTGGCTGTTGGCTTCTTGTAAATCGCCTTTATTATATTTCGGTGTTCTCCCTGTAATTCTGATCTCTCCAGGGCTTTAATCATAAAGGAGTGCTGGATTTTGTCAAAGGCTTTTTTTGCATCTAAGGATATGATCATGTGGTTTTGTTCCTTTAGTTTATTTATGTGATGGATAACATTTACAGTTTTTTGTATGTTAAACCAGCCCTGCCTTTCTGGGATGAAGCCTACTTGGTCATGGTGGATGACATTTTTTATACATTGTGTTGTATATGGTTTGCCAAAATTTTGTTGAGAATTTTCGCATCACTATTCATGAGGCCAATTGGTCTGTAATTCTTCTTTGTTGTGTCTTTGAGTGGCTTGGGTATTACGGTGATTGTGGTCTCATAAAAGGAATTTGGCAATATTCCTTCAGTTTCTACTGTGTGAAATAGTTTGAGGAGTAAAGGTAGTAATTCTTCTTTCAATGTCTGGTAGAATTCGGCACTGAAACCATCTGGACCAGGGCTTTTATTTTTGAAGAGGCTTTTAATGACAGCTTCAATTTCCTTAAGGATTATAGGCCTGTTTAGGTAATTAATCTGATCTTCATTTAATTTTGGTAGATGGTACCTGTCCAGAAAGCTGTCCATTTCTTCTAGGTTTTCCATTTTTGTGGAATACACATTTTCCAAATATGATCTGATAATTCTCTGGATTTCTTGGGGGTCTGTTGTTATGTCCCCCTTTTCATTTCTGAATTGTAGATTTGAACTCTCTCTCTCTGTTTTTTGATTAGTTTGGCTAAAGGCTTATCTATCTTTTTAAATTTCTCAAATAACTAACACTTAGATTCATTGATTCTTTGTATTGTTCTTTTTGTTTCAATTGTATTGATTTCAGCTCTACGTTTGATTATTTCCTGCCATCTACTCCTTCTAGGTGAGTTCGCTTCTAATTGTTCTAAGGCTTTCAGTTGAGCTGTTAGATCTCTAGTGTGGGATTTCTCTAGGTTTTTCATGTAGGTATCTAGCACTATGAATTTTCCTCTTAAGACAGTTTTCATTGTGTCCTACAAGTTTGGATATGTTGTGGATTAATTTTCATTAAGTTCTAGAAGACTTTGATTTCTTTCTTAATTTCTTCCTTGACTCAGAGATGGTTCAGCTGGATGATGTTTAGTTTCCATGAGTTGGTAGGCTTTCTTTGATTTTTGATATTGTTGAACTCTAACTTTAGGCCCTTGTCATCCGATATGTTACAAGGGATTATTTCCATATTTTTTTGTATCTGTTTATATTTGCTTTATGACCAATTATGTGGTCAATTTTGGAGAAAGTTCCATGATGTCTAGAGAAATATGTATATTACTTTGTTTTGGGTGGAAGCTTCACATGTGTACACTGTCAACTGGGACTAGAACAGGGCATCAGACATCCTGGAACTGGAGATGCTCATAGTTTGAGTCAGTATGTGGGTGCTGAATATCAAATAAGGGCCAAATAAGAAAGTGGACATCACTCTTATATACTGAGACATATCTTCAGACATTGTCTTAATGTCCTTGTTAATTTTTTTCTCAAATTATATAAAAACAGCTCAACCAAGAAGGGAAAATTAGTCAATGTCCACATGCAGAAGAATCCAAATAGATCCATATTTATTACCATGTCCAGAACTCAAGTCCAAATGGATCAAAGACCTCAATATAAATCCAGGTACACTGAGCCTGATAGAAGAAAAAGTAGGAAGTAGCCGGGAACACATTGGCACAGGAGGAACTTTTTGAACAGACTACCAAACACATAGGCACTTAGAATAGACATTAATAAATGGGACCTCATGAAACTGACAAGGTTCTGTAAGGCAAAGGGCACCATCAATAGGACAAAATGGCAACCAAACACCGAAAGAAGATCTCCAACCCCACATCTGACAGAGGGCAAATTTCCAAAATGTAAAGAATTCAAGAAAATAGATATCAACAAACCATATAATCCAGTTTTAAAATGGGGTACAGATCTAAACAGAGAATTCTTAACAGAAGAATCTTTAAAGTTCAGACACTTAAGATGTTGAACATCATTACTTATCAGAAAATGTAAATTAAAATGACTCTGAGATTCAGCCTTAAACCTATCAGTATGGCTAAGATAAAAGACAAAAATGACAGCATGCAGGAAAAGATATCAAATAAATGGAACACTCTTCTACTGCTGGTGGGAGTGCAAACCTGTACATCCACTGTGAAAGTCAGTGTGTCTGTTTCTCAAAATTGTGAAACAACCTACCCCAAGGACCGGCTGTACTGTTCTTAAGCATTTACTCAAAGGATGCACAATCATATCACAAGGAGACTTGCACTTCCATGTCTACAGCAGCTTTCTCATAATACCCAGAAACTAGAAACTACCTAGATATCCCTCAACCAAACTGCATAAAGAAAATGAGGTACATTAATATAATTCGAAGACAAATGGATGAAAATCATCCTGAATGAGGTAAACTGAGAAAGAAAGGCATGTTTTGTATTCACTCATAAGTGAATATTAGCTATAAAATAAAGGATAACTATGCTACAATCCACAGACTCATAGAGACTAGGTAATGAGGATGGTTCATGGTGAGACAGATGGATCTCTCTGAGAAGAAATAATTTTGTAAGTGCACTGAATGCACTGGGGAAAGGAATTTGAGTGATCAGTTTGTGCGGGTTATAGAGGAGGAGAATTCTGAAAGAGGTCTACGGGAAGGACCCCAGCTTAGACTCCTAGTAATAGCAAATAAGGAGCCTGAACTGGCTGTTGCTCATAACCCCAATGGTGTCTGGACCAATTGTCATCAGAAAAGAGTAATTTAGCAACTGATGGAAACAGATCCAGAGACCCACAGCCAAACATTGTGTGAAGTTCGGTAATCCTGGAGAAGAGGTGGATAAATGGGTATAGAAACCAGATGGGTCAAAAATACTATAAGAAAACCCTCCAGATCAATTAATCTGAGCTCAAAGATGCACAAAGACTGAAAGAAATATGCTCAGCCTGCATATTTCTGACCTAGGCACTCTGTATATATGTTACAGTTATGAAGCTTGGTCTTTTTGTGGGACTCCTAAGTGTGGAACAGGCCTCTGTCTCTAACTCTTCTTCAGGCTTTTGGAACCCTACTTCTCATACTCAGTCTCCATCCACCCTTAATACATGAGGAAGTTCTTAGTCTTACTGCAACTTGATATGCCATGGTTTATTGATGCTCATAGGAGACAGCACATTCTTGGGAATGGAGAGGAGGAGAATTAGGAGGTATAAATGGAGGACAAGGGCCAGAGAGAATGAAATTGGAAGATGGGGAGAAATTCAGTCCAGAATGTAAAATAAGATGAGTAAAAAATTAATCAGGTTTGCTGATGTATGCAATAGGTACACCACAAGTTCATGACCAATGTTTTCAAGATTCATTAATAAACTTTTCTAAATGTGTCCACTTTACCAAAGAAACACAAAACTTTGAAATATTAATTTCTTTTTGATGGTGAATCTACAAAAACAAAATTGTGATGTGAATGTTTGGCTTACATGTGACTATAAACAAGACTTACTGTGCAAAAATTAAATGAATACATAAAATATAAGTGTCATGTCTCCAATGTGGAGTCCTTGTAAATGTCATGGTATTAGTGCTCTGATCTAATCAGTAACATATTGGAAAATTATCTCTTTATGTTTTGTTAAATCCTAGCACTTGGAGTCCACTAGTGATATGGGAATAAAATATTTTCTTTAAAATTTACATTTGTAAAATTTATTTACATCTCCATATTTGAATACTACTTGCTTTTAAATATTTGATTTTTATACAATATATCTGATTACATTGTCTTCTCCTCAAATCTTTTATGTTCCTCTCCACCTCTCATTCCATTTATATCCAAACACATTGTGTCTCTCATTAGATAATAAATAAGCACCTAAAGAATAAAAATTAAGATAAGATACAACAAAAAATACAAATCAGAATAAGACAAAACAAGCGGAAATAAAATAATCAAAGATAAGGCATAAGAAAAGCATACAGACTCAGAGGCATATGTTAGCATCTGTAGCATATGTAGCAATCCCATAAAAACACAAAATAGGAAGCCATGATATATTCACAAAGGTCCTACTATGTTCAAAGCATGGCCTAACAAAAACATTGTAAGACAAAGACAAAATGACAATGTGTTCACTTGTGTTGAGTATTTACTGCTGGGCATGGGAACTACCTCTAAGAGTGGTTTGTTTCCCTGTTAAAACCATGGAGAAAACTATTTTTTCATTTGGGAAGGGTTATCATCACTGATAACTTCTTGATTAGGTGTGGGGCTTGTGTGCACTTTATCCATTCAGTAACAACAATGAAATCTCTCAGAAAAGATTAATTACAAATACTTTAAAAGAGTTGCTGTCTGCTTACTTCAAACATTTAGACACTGTTCTGTTTTGTTTTAAACAGGACAAAAGTAGAATTGAAAGAGTATTGGAATTATAGGAAATTTCCCTGCCTGGAATTAGGCAGTGAAAAAGTCAGGATTCTGTAACTCAGGAAGTAATGAAAACGACTCTCTCTTTCTGTATGTGTGTGTGTGTGTGTGTGTGTGTGTGTGTGTGTGTGTGTGTGTGTGTGTATGTGTGTGTGTGTGTGCACTTGCATATATCTGTCTCTGTTTTTCACACATACACGCATGCACAAATACACAGACACACAGTTTAAGTGTTCCAATACAGTAGCATCACTGTACTAGAGAAGGTTGAAAGTAGTGTTAAAAAATAAAAGTATTTTCAGTGATCATAAAGAGAGGTTGATTGAAATCATAGATCAAAGTCTAAAGGAAAATATGCTTCTTTTTTTCAGAAATAAGATGTTACTACTATTAAAAACAATACAGAAGCTTTGAGAAAGTATACTAGTTGTGGTTATTATGTCTATAGAGCTATAAATCAAAATATTCCAGAAATGTTTGCATATTATTATTTATTGTTATTCTAATCACATTAAGTAGAAAATATAGACAGTCTCAGAGTTTATCACCTGATTAATGAATGAAAAAAATGTAAAACATATATAGAAAGAAAATTTATAGTCACAGAGAAAAATGAAACACTGAAATTTTCAAGAAAATAAATTTTAAAATATGTCAAATGAAATAAACCAGACAGAGGAAAAATGGCACATTTTCTCCCATATGTAAAACTCTGGATGTTTTTGTGTTTGTTTATGCATTCATTTGTGTGTGCTTGTTCATGTGCTTATGTATGCATGTGTTTATATATGTATATGCGTGTATGTGTGTGAGGATGTAAATAACGAAGCTAACAAGGACAGAAGGAAGTGATTTGAGTAGTGGTGGAAATGACAGTTACCTAAGGACATAAGGCGAAGTATTTAGTGTTAAAACAAGAATCCAGTGAGAGTGAATGAGTGGACAGATAAGTCAGCACAAGCACATTAGGTTAAAGACAAATAGTACTCGGTTTCAAATACCCATACAAAACATATTGTTTTGTATACTAAATTAAGAAGTTATTATTTTTTATTTTTTGATATTTTATTTAATTTTTTACATGCTATCCATAGATCCCCTTGTTTCCCTCCTCCCTCTCACTCCCTAGCTTCCCTCCACCCCACTCCACTCAACCCACTCCTCAAAGAGGATAAGGCCTCCCTTGGAGAGTCAACAGTCTGGAATATCAAGTTAAGGTAGGGCTAAAAATCCCTGCCCACAATGCATCAATGCTAAAAAAGCTATCTCTCTATAAAAACTGGGCTCCAAAAAGACAGTTTATGTACTAAGGATAAATCCTGGTCCCACTGCCAGAGGCTCCACACACTGTCCAAACCACACAACTGTCTACCATGTTTAGAGGGCCTAGTTGAGTCCCATGAAGCTTTCCCAGCTGTTAGTTAACAGTTAGTGAGCTCCCAGAGTGCCTCTGTAGGTTTCCTCATTATGATCTTGACCTTTTTGCTTAAATAATTCCTTCTCCCACTCTTCAACTGGATTGGGAGCCCAGCCCAGTGCTTAGCTGTGGATCACTCCATGCAGTAGCAGAATGAAGATTCTATGATAACAGTCCATGTAGTAATCAATTTTATTACAGGGCAAGGCCATTTCAGGCACCCTCTCCATTCATTATAGCTTGGACACTTAGCTGGGGTAACCCTTGTAGATTCCTGGGAGTTTCCCTAGCACCGTGTTTCTTTTTAGCCCTCAAATCACTTCCTCTGTCAAGATATCTTTATAGTTTTTCCTCAATCTCTGTCTCTTCTCCATCTTTACCATCCTGTTCCCTCAAGTTCTCTTATCATCTCCCTTTAACTACCACATACTCCAAATTTATCAAGAAAAATTATCTATTTCCCCTTCCCAGGGAGTTCCATGGATGTAAGAAGTTTATTTTTAAAAGAAGTAAAATGAAGTTATCTAGTATTTTCAAATTCCACACTTTGTAAACACACATACACACATGCCCAAGGAACAAAAAATAAATAATTAAAAAGAAGCTATTAGAAGCTTTGCCAAGAATAACTCATAGATAGAGGTGTGTGTCTATTCATGTATTGACCTTGTTTTTTAAACAATTTATGAATCCCCTTGGCCCTTAGGATGTGATGATCCTACTGTCAGGCCCCTGTCAAATTGCAGCTGACTTCCAGTTGAACTTCAGAAATGAAATAAAAGATTATTCTTCAAATATTTATTTTGAAAGTGTACAGAATTTGACAACTTTTTATATTAGACATACTTTTGTTTATTCTTACCTTATTTCTCCATATGATTTGATTAGTTTGTAAGTATGAATAAAATAGGAAAATTATAGGGAAAAGAGGTTTTCTTATGAGATTCACATTTAGAAATAATTTTGTATTCCTTCTTTCCTTTCTATTGATTTTGTGTTATTATTCATTTGTTTTTTGTTTGTTTGTTTGTTTCTGAAACAGTTTCACTTATTTATGGTTGTGAGCCTAGCCTTTAACGGTTGAGCGATCTCTCCAGCCCACAGTTTCACTTATTAGCCTCGGTTGGCCTTGGTAACTTGTAAACCAAGCTGGCTTTGAAGTCTCAGAAATTCACTTGCGTCTGCCTTTAAAATGCTGGAATTAAAGGCTACACTACCACCCCTTGAATTGGGACAGGTCATCAGCTGATTGCACTTTCATTTAATGCTCTTGAACAATGTATCTTCTACATTACTTTTCTAAGAAGATTTTAAATGTAAGCTGACAATTTTAGTGATAACTTTGTTTTTCCACATACCTGTACTGTTGCTGACAAGAACAAAGCTCTACTGATCTATGTCTACATACATGCATCTTTCTCTCTACATACATAATTTTGCTTCAACATATTTCATAAAAATGAAGTGGAATGATGCACTTTAACTTTCACAGAATGTTTATTTTCCCTGCAGGAGAAATATTTTCTCCTTGGAGGAGTTTTAAGGAAATATATATCAAACCCAATGTCTTCTTAACCATTTCTTGGCTATAATTTATAGCAGAAAAAGTGCACTGTAGACACTCACAGACAGAGGGGAAGTATTTTCTGTTTCTTACTTTAGTGGATGCTGTGTCAGCTTCTCTGAGGCCTTAGCAAGGAGCTTGACTAGGGCTATGACTTGTCTGAGATTTCACAGGTCTTTTTCTGTCTTACTGCCTAATTGTGCCTCTAGCATTGCTATATATACTCTTAGCACACAACATCATAAAGTAATGCCTACCAACTAGTCTTCTTTCAATATTGAAGGGTTAATGCGTGTAAAAAATTAAGTCTTATACCAAAATAGAGAATGGGAAATGTAGGGAATTTAGAGAAAAGCTTTCTATGTGAGCTACAGTGTGTATTTATTTGCTTGCTGTACTGACCAGGTCTTGATTAGAGTAATATAATACTATGGAAATTGAATCTTCAGTGTCCTGTGTTAATGTGTGTGCTTTGTGATGAACAGTATAATTTGCAGCTATGATTATTGATCAAAGAAAGAAACCTATGCATGGAAACATATGCATTAAAACATTGTATGAAGAAAGAGATGGAACAGGAGTAACACAGATTCTCTCACTCAATCCTTATATGACATATCTTATAATTAGACATAAAGTTTGAACATCTGCACTGTCTTGTAATTTCTAGGAATGTAGTTTGTTCACATGACATCAGTATATTCAGCCTAGTATGATTAAAATTTGTACTTGAACTCTAATGTGGAGAACTACACAAAAAATGATGAAAAATAAAGACGTGTGTGTGTGTGTGTAGTAAAAAAATCAATAACATCTATTTATAATTACCTAAAAACTATTATTACAGTAGTGAAAATCATAAATAATTCATGCTAACCACAGTATTTGACCTAATCATTAAGTAAGCCCTTTCAACTCATAAGATACATTTTAAAAATTAAGATATGTTTAGTTATATGTATATGAGTGTTTTGTGACAGCCATGTCTTTGCACTACACTCTCACTTGCTGCATTCAGAAACAAGGACAGTGTATTAGATCTCCTGGAACTGGAGTTACAAACAGCAATAAGCCACATCGAGGACACTGAATATAGAAGCTGAGTTTTCTGCAAGAGCAGAAAATGCTCTTAACAAGTGAACCATCTCTCTAGTATCTTAGAAAGTATGATACTATGATTGACTTTCCAACACAACTCATTCATGCCTTTCATTTCTTATATTTGTTATAGTTCAAGCTAGAAGCCTTCACACAGTTTGGACAGCACCTTCTCTGCTTACCTCTGCTTTAGTCTAGCTGACTTTCATTCTCTCAGTATTAGACACATCAGGACATATTTTGAAAATATTTATATTTTGAAAAGCATTAATAGAACAGCATAACCACCCTTTTCCACTCTCTTCCCACTTTTCTGTCTTTCTTCCTGTCAGTCTTCTTCATTCCTCTAATTTTAGACATACACAGAATATAAAATATTATATCCTGATTGGTACAACTGTGTCCCATTTCTTCATCTAGTCTAATAGCATATGTGTGAGAAACTATGATGTTTACACATTTCAGCTAGAAATTGACTTTTGGAGTTCTTCCTAGAAATAATGCCACAGTAAATTAGTTGAGTGTATAAAGTATATATTCATTATTTTGCTGTTTGGGGTTTAAAACAATGTTGGGATATTTTGTGAAAATACTTCAAATTAATTTTGATTTCTTGGCTAATGATGTTCATAAACCAGGCACACTAGTATTTTATGCAAATTCTATATCATAAGAAAATAATTGTGGTATAAATGTCAAATTATACAAATATATGTGTATATATATATATGATACTATAAGTTGAATTTGACAGTAAGATCATATTATAACTTCTTCGTATACAAGACATAAGTGAAATAATAAAATAATATTAATACTCATAAAACACATTTTATTTAAAATTATTGGAAGTTCACATCAGTGTTTATTACATTAAGTAAACAACAAGGATTCCTATAAATGTGCTTTTTTCATTTTAATAGTGTTTTCAATTTTTTCTATCTATATTTTATGTGAAAGAAAAACTTTTAAAGAATTGTTTCAATTAATACTTCTTAGGTCTTTGCAAAATATATTATCTGAGAATATATAAGCTCTTCAACTTTTTAAAAATTTTATTTATAAAATAAAGTCTATTTTATCCACCTATCCCTTTGTTCCTCCTCCCTTCCCCCACCCAATGCCTCTGATTGATGGGCCTTCAAGTTCTGTCCTCCCCATTCCCCCATGTCCTCCCCCAAAAGTGCAAGAAGTCCCAAGGAGGATTAGCTCAGCATTCTTTCCATGAAAGTTCAGTTTCCTAATCCTAATATCAAGACTGGGTTAGGTATTCCTCTGGAGGGATTGTGTTTCAAAGTGCCAGTCTGTGCACAGAAATACAGTTTGATCCCTCCCCTCTTCTCCATAAACTGCCCATGTCTGTGGACAGTTGCCTATCTTTGGAGGGCCTAGTTCCTTTTCCTGATGGTTCCCTGGTGGCTGTTCTTGATTCAGTGACTCAGCCATTACTGTGAGAATTTTTCTCATAATCCCTATCCCCTTGCTCATATAGACTCTGTTTCCCGGCTCTTAGCTGGACCAGGGACTCAGCCCAGTGCTCAAACATGTTTCCCTGAGTCTACCTCTATTCACTGTTGGATGTAAGTTCTGTGATGGCACTTAGGGTGACTATCCATTTGATTATAGAGAAAGTCTATAATCAACACCTTCGCTATTGGTTGGAGACCTAGCCAGGGACATCCTGTAAGTTCTTGGAGGTTTCCCTTGCACTGGATCTTTTTCCAGCCCCACATTTGCTTCTTCTATTAAGATATTCATCTCTTTTTTTTCTCCCTCATTATTTTTCCTCTCACTTAATCATCTCCTTCTCTCATCATTTGTTCCCACTCCTTCTTGGTTGCAACCCCTTATGCTCCCAATTAGCTAAGGAGATCTTCTCTATTTTGTCTTCCTAGGGGAATCTCTAAATGTCTCTCTTAAGTTCGTTCAGATCCCAAGATGTTTAGGGGTTGTGATTTGAAGCTTGGGTGTTCTTTGCCCACTCATGAGTGAGCACATTCCATTTTTATCTTTCTGGGCTTGTGATACCTTGCTCAGGAGGATATTCGTCAATTCAATTTATTAATTTGTTGAAAAGTGTGAGGGCTTTAAAAATGTGTTCCTTACTGCATATTGAAAATGAATGCTAATTTTGAGGTATAATATAACTACTTATGTGAAAATATATTACTAAATAATCAATAATATGTTTTCACATTAGTAGTATGTGATATTTCTCATTCATATTTAAAACATAGAGCCAAATAATATACAACCATGTCCTGTTTATATGAATGTATTTTTTGTTAAGTTCTTTTAGAATGATTCATATTACATATATATTAATGTTTGCTTGCCTATATTTATGTGTACCACATGCATGCCTTTGTCACATACACATTTGTCAGAAAGGGGCACCAAACCCCCTTTGTAACTGGAGATATGATAGTTATAAGCCACCATGTTTGTCTAAGCTCTTAACAGCTGAATGATATCCTCAGCCCCTAAATATATTTTCATTGAATACATGAAGGACATTTATTTGACAGCTATGTCATTTTAACTTATTCAAAATTCTCTTTGGAAATTAGAGACTAAGTAAATCAATTCCAAATTTGACTTGTTGAAGTTCAGTTTTATCAAACGTTATCTGTTCACTTTCAGTGGCTCATCAGTTATAGGGAATATCAGAATTTGGAGCATACTCCATGCTCTTGAAACCTATGGAAAAGTGAATCAAATACAATTTCTTCAGGAAAAGAAAGGGTAGAGGTACCACCTTAGTCCTCAAAGTAGAACTCAAAGGTTTACAGAAACTATGATAAACAAATCCTGTGTGGCACTGAAAATCCTCAGGAGACTATGATAAACATAAAATGCTGTGTGGCATTGCAAATCCACACTAGCCCAAGCTGAGGGCTCACGCAGTCTTGTGATTACTTTAGAGAGGAGTGAGAAATTTATTAAGACACAAGAGGAACATTTTCTGTAAGAATTACTTATTTTGTTGGATAATGACAGATGGCAGCGTCAAACACAGGCTGTAGCATCCTCATGAGGAGAAAAAGTTCTCCAAGGAGCTGGGGAAAAGAGGAATCTTGTTCCTTGTTTTCCAAAAATTGTGTCATGAACAAGTCTCTCATGAAAGTCAAATTGCTAATACAGTTCAGAAACAACTTGAGGATTCAAGAATTTTTAATATGTTCAAATAAACTATTGAAATTTTGTGAAGTTTAATAACCTTTGTAAAAATGTTGATAAAAGTTTAGTACAATATATGACATTATTATGGTACTTTGTCATGTACATTTAAATTTGTAATGTGATACATTGTATATGCACATTGTATATCTTTATGAATCTCAAGGTATGTATTCAAGCATACACACACACAAATACTTATGTACATATGTATGTCACATGTGTACATATGTATCAGAAAATAGAAAATCTGATGACTGTTACTATCCACTAAAATTTAAACCTGTGTGTACATGCTTTTATATATAAAACTAAAAGGAATAAAAATACAAAGATGAATGAATACTGAAGTATTTTTATTTCAAGCAAACAATTATATTCATTTTGCTATTTTAAAGTCTTCCTTCTTGACCTATCTTATCAACCAGAATAATGGAGTGTGAAGATTATAGTTAAAAAAACAAAACAGGTAATGAAACGATGGGGCAGGGCAAAAATATATAAATAAAGCCAGAACAAGATGGATATAAACTTAGAGCATAATTTCAACCAATCTCAAAATAATCCAGTTTACTTATGTTGGTTGTGAATTATCCAGGCACCTAACACTGGATGAAGAATTAACCAAGCAATATATCATAACTATATTTAGAAGAAAACAAATTGGGTGCTGCCATACAGTGACAATGGTGTTGCTACTGAGAGACAGGAATTGCCTCTCCATAAGCAGAAAAGCTTATGGAGTACATATAAACTCAAGGGGTACATATACACTGGTCACATAAACTTGAATAGAAAGAAAATAGCAGCCCCTGTAGAAAACTATCAACACCTATAAGGATGGTGAGTGGTAAGGACAGCCAGTGTTGTAGGAGCCAGTAGGTGAGCCAACAACACTACAGCTAACAAAGCAAGTAAGAGATGAATAAGAGGAGAGGGGACCACCCTAATTGTGCTGAGCAGTGCATGATCATCTCTTTGGTTGCAACAGAAGGGTATGCACAGAGAGAAAAACCTCACATTGTCTATACCCAAGATATGCATGGAGAATTAACTTCCACAGTACAAATGTCCTAAATCTTTATTCAGTTCTAGCCATAAATCCTATGGAAAGCCCTCAGAAAAGCAGCTCATCATGGTATCTCTTTTCTTGAGCCTCTTCTGTCTTTTGGGATTTTTTTTGTCATTATTCTCCTTTCCCATATAATTCATGTGTCCTGGACATTATGTGGCCAGTCATGTTAGACATGGAGAAACCCAGTATGTCTGAAAGATAGCTCTTCCCCAAGCCAAATCATAGGAAGTGTGACACTTGCCTCCCTTTTTGAGAGACATAAATTAAGTATTCATCATCTTGGACACTAAAAATATAAAGTCATGACTCTGGCCCAGGTGTGTTGCAGACATTTAAGAAATGAATTATATGAATTTAAGATGATGCAATCTGAGAATAAAGCAGATTAATGAGATGCCAGAACAGGAAAAAAGCCAATATTCATCAAATACATATTATGTGTCAGGCCTTCTGCTTGATGATGTGGAAGTATCTTGAAAATATAAAAGCGAAGAAGTACCATCAAATTATGAATATATACTTCACAGAAATCCATTCTCACCACATATACACACAGAGAAAATTCATTTGATAATTTACTCTACAAAATTTCTGGAACAAATCATATTTACTCCCAAGGTGTTTCAAGTGTGAAATAAATTCTAGTTGTTTTAAAGAAACAGTATATTAATAATTATTTTATTTGAGAAACAGAAACAACATTTTTGTTGTTGTGCTTGATCATTATTATTGCAGTAATTGGAGCAATTACTTGGAGCTGAAATATAGAACATTTAATGATCATTATGTTCATTAAAATTAGTTTCTATGTGGAGATAAAATTGTTATGGCTAATGTTTACTATCTATTACTTTAAATACTTATAGAGCATATTTTAGACATTCATGTATATCAGTATACAACACTAAAGGAATACAAATGACAGGAAATTAAAATACCATCATCCAGAACTTTAAAATCATTTTAATAATACCTAGCAATTAAATAAAATATCTCTGTAGACAACGTTTATTTGGTTGCTTTTCTAGTTATCACAGCCCTCATATCCAGTTATATAGAAATCATTTCTAGCCTAAAATCATATAATTATATGACAACTACATGCAGTAATTCAGAATATGGCATAAGGCTGATGAAAATGCTATCTACACATGTAAGCATTTTAACCACTGCTGTGAGCCTTGGAGCAGGATACCACTCTGGGAATTAAGGTTATCTTCATACCTTGCAAATAATCGAATGGAAAGAAAAAAAGTACCCCAGTAGAAAGATAATACTTCAGATATTCCATATGAACTTACTTTTTAATAAAATTTCAAATTAATCTCAACATGAGCCAAAACTTATGGGTATTATCAAATACACTGACCAGTCATTTGAACCAGTGGCTCTTCCTAGTGTCGCATTCAAAAGCAAATTCTCTCTACTTAAAAAGGAATTCATTCATCAGAATCATTTCATTTTTTCCAGAAAACATGATTGCTTTATAAAAAACTAGAAAATAATCCCCAGTAAAAATTTGGGAAAGTGTTAGAGTTAATTTGATACCAATAACAAAATGCACTTTTGTCATTAGAAGTTTGATTATTAGACATAAAAGTACAGTCATGGTGTTACGTTCATCACTAATACTGATAAAGTACATCACGCAGAAATGAGAAGGTAAAATCATATATGATTATTTTTTGCATTTGTTTTATAAATAAACTGCGTCTTGATATTATGTATGTTTTATTAAAATTAGAGAGAGCTTTATAAATGCTCCATTCATCTTAGCACTTACCTCATATGGGTGATAATAAGTGTTGTGGTGGGGATGAAAAAATCATCCACTCGGTCAAACTGTTTTCCAACTGGCTGTGTGTGGATGGTATGGTGTGGCACATTCCCACTGGCCATGGTTATCACCTAAACAAAATACACTAGATTTAGACTGAAGCAATACACAATATGAGGCTTAATTTTAGTCAAGATAAATATGTTTGTATGAATAAACACTATTTTGCTTAGGAGAGTTGTTATCTTAGTAGCAGATTTTGATGCTTAATGTGTAACTACTATTTAAGAAGAAAACTTTTTTTCTACAAAGAAGTCTTTTAGCATATGACTTTTGCACAAGGCATACATCTTAGGACTTAACACTCGCAGAACACATCTGATTGTTAACAGGTACAGGACTGTAAAAATGCATATGAAACTTGTGCATTTTGGAAGCTATAAAAATAGTAAAACAAACAGAGAAACATAGGGCAATATAAAAGAATTACTATGACATAATTTCTTTTATAGAACAGAGATAGCAATATGGCTCTGAAAAAAAAGTAGAACATAACACCATTTTAACTTTTGAAAATGCTGAAATAAAGAAAATATTAATTTAAAACCTTTTATTCATTTTTAAAAATCATTTTAGTGTATATGTTTAAGATGTGTTCTCATATTCATGTGTGTGCATGCGTGTGTATGTGTGTGTGGACTTCTCTGTGCAATGCCAAAAATATGAGAAAACCAGAAGGCAATTTTCAGTAGCCAGTTCTACATAAAATATGAGTATATTTACAATCTTGAATTCTTCATATTTTACAGTGTATCAAGTTATGAAAATTCCCTTTCTATTTCCTGTACTGTACTTTGTCAATGTTGAAATAAAGAATTATTTAATGAAAATTTTGTTTACGTAATGAGTATGCAAGGGCTGTGAAATATTCACTGCCCAGCCTGATGACCTGTCCTCTCCAACTCTGAAACTGTAGAACACATTCTCATCAAGAATTATAGACTTATGGTACAGTTAAAATTCTGGGGAGAATCACTAATTATTATAGCAGCTCAGAGATTTTCTTAATAGTAAAAATTACTAAAAATTAATATTTTTCTGAAAATGTATAGCTTGAAAATATAAAATTAAAAATGCATGTAGGGCTGTCTGTTATTGAGAAACTGTTGTTGCACCTTTATGAATAAATGGGTTATCAAATGCAATGTATGCAGAGAATTCTCAGCCTTCAGAGCCCAGTGTCTGCCTTTTATCAGTTGTCTCTTGATTGACATGACACAGAAAATCAAGTACTACAGTGAGGTCCTGCCTACATTTTAGATTTTATTCATTCCAACCTTTACAAATCTGAAATCATATTTCCTTTGGATATGTGTCCTTATAGTACTACTGGATGACATATTTTCATGATTATTAAACATTTCTGCAGTCATGGGATTTCTTAGCAAATGATACTGGCAAGTTCAAGGAATGGTTGGCTGGATACATGTGCTTACCAGCATCTTTTGGTGAATTGATCTCAAAATAACAGCCAGATTATCTATCTATCTATCTATCTATCTATCTATCTATCTATCTATCTATTTATCTATTTATCTATCTATCATCTATTTACTTTTCTATCCATTCACATATCCAGCAATCCAGCACCATCTATCTTTATATATTTTATTTTTTGAATATACCTATCCTCTAATTATCCATCCATCTTTATGTAAAAAAATCTTTTTATATGAACTACTTTGAAAGAAAAATCTTACTTTCTGCTTTTTATTTTATATTTTTATGTATAATCTAATGTCTACTAAAAATTTGTTTTTAAAATCACTGGCCAATAATTTAAATATTTTATAAGGAATTCAGAAAAAGTAAGGAGATCACTTTTAGATGACTAAACAATATAGATAAAATTACTCAGGATGCCTATAAAGTCTTTGAGGGGTGATCCTATATATTGAAGGACTTATCCAAATGAAACACTTAATATTTCAAACCTTAGTATTTTAATCCTAAGTAGCTTGAAGCAAAGGAGAAGTGAATTAACTGATTAAAAAACACACAAAAATAGTATATTGAAAATATGTATTGTAATTTTTTAAGAAATTAAAGTATTAAATCTTCTAAAACATCCCTTAAACTTTTAAACCAGTTAAAATAAGGGCATTAAAATGTTTTGTAGGAGCGTGTATTGTGTGTGTGTGTGTGTGTGTGTGTGTGTGTATGTGTGTGAGCATGCTCGTGTGTTTATGTATGAGTATTTAGTCAGCATGAACATACATGATCCAAGCGCCCAAGAAAACCAAAGAGTGAATCACATTCCCTGGAACTATAATCCAGATAATTTTGAATGGCTATGCTGGTCCTGGGGATAGAGCATATATTTTATGGCAGAAAAGTCACATGTTATCAACCATGCCAGAAAAAAATAATTTTATATTGACACATGTTAGATTGTTTTGTCTTGTCAAGATTAGACTTAAATATCAAATAACTAGAAAGATTCTTTTGTCTGAACATACGTCACTGTTTCAATCTTCCACTATGAAGGGAACAGTGGTATTACTCAGTCTCCCTCAATGTGCAAGCAGACAGTCTTTGCTGGACTGTGAAATGTGCCAAAAATGAGTATGAATTCCAGTCCAAATGCTAAGTGTTCTTGAATTTTCACTCTTGTCTTCTGAAAGTGCTTGGCTGTGAAGATATCTGTCTTGAGGGCTAGAGGTCACAAACAAGAGATGTAAGTACTACAAAAACACCTTATGATTGACCTGGAAATGAGCCAGTGCATAGCACTGACTGGAGCCACATTGACAATATTGATCTTACTTGCACACAGCCCAAATGGCTACTTCGGTTTAAATCTAGAATACTCAAGAGTTTATAACATGAAGTTTTAGAATGGTCTGAGTTGTAAATTAGGTAACGGAGATAATATACTGTTTCCAATATTTAAATGTAATTTCTAAATATAAAACAAACTTTCTATCATTTCTGATTAAAATAATTCATCTCAAGAGCTGTAGCATTTGGGTAAAATACTACAGTACTAAAAAATTCCTAGAAACATTTAAAAGTTGTTAATGATTGTACTGGATTATGTGTTCCATTTTAAATAATTGTCCTGCTTATGAGTTTAATAAATGCTGATTGGCCAAAAGACATACAGGAAGTATGGGCAGGGTTATCAGAAAACTCTGAGTACAGGAAGAACAGAGACAGATTCCAGAGAGCTGCCACAGGAATGACGATGATGAGATGCAGCAGACACAGAGGAAAGAAGCTGAAAGGCTGCACTGAGAAATGGTACCATCATATGGCTGACCAAGATTGGTTGATTTTAGTGGGATTGCTTTGAGTATTTCTCTATTTAGTTTGAAACTGAAGAATGTTTTAACAAACTGTGGTCCATCTACACAATGGAGTACTACTGAGCAATAAGAAAAAAAAATGATATCCTAAAATTTGCAGGCAAATGGATTGATTTGGAGAATATCATCCTGAGAGAGGTCTCACAATCCCAGAAAAAGAAGTTGGGGTTGTACTCACTCATTATTGGACTCCACACAAAAAGCAAAGCATGTCCAAGCTGCAAACCACAACCAATGAACAGCCTGAGATCTGCCACCTTGGAGCCCATTCCCTCCAGAGGAACACTTGACCCAGTCTTGATGTTGGGATGAGGAAAGAGGATTTGCCTGGAGTGGATGCTAACTAAGCCACCTTGCGACGTTGGGACCTCCTGCCCTTGCTGGGAGGAGATAAACTGATGGAGAGAAGAGTGAGTGACTGGGAGGGGTTGGACAGGGAAGGAAGTTTGAACAAGGGAATACACGGATAAAAAAATATGACTTTATTCATAATAAAAAGAAAAAAACACAAATAAATGTAATCTAAAATTAAAAAAGAAAAAAGAAATGCTATTAAAATAATTTCTAAAAATAATTTTCAACTAAATGAAATACTATAGATAAACTATTTTTAGAATAAAGAGATTTTAGAAAAGTTAAAAAAAAAAAAGATTGGTTGAGTTCAGATGAAGGAGTTAGTAAATTATATGCTTGGGCTCTCGGTCAATCAGCATAAAAATAATATAAGCCAAACTTCCTCCTCCGACTTGCTGGAGTTCGATCGGAGCATGCCCCTGTATGGTTACGAGGTCGACACCACCAGCAGGAGGACTATGAAGGGGAAAGTGACCAGGAGACCATGGCACCTCCCATCAAGTCCAAAAAGAAGCAGAACAGCTCTTTTGTACTGCTCAAGCTCATCAAGTCCCAGGTGCAAAAGATGAGCAGGGTGTTCAGCTCCTTCATGACCCCGAAGAAGCTGATGGTCTGCATGATCATTGAGCTGTCCCGGGACAAATGCACCTATTTCGGGTGCCTGGTGCAGGAATATGTGAGCTTCCTAAAGGAGAACAAGGAATGTCATGTGTCCAGCACTGACATGCTGTAGACCATCCGGCAATTCATGACCTAGGTCAAGAACTATTTGTCTCAGAGCTCCAAACTGGACCCCTCTATTGAGTTGCTGATCCCAGAAGACCAAATTGATGTGGTGTTGGAGAAGGCCATGCACAAGTGCATCTTGCAGCCCCTCAAGGGCCATGAGGAGGCCATGCTGAAGGATTTCCACACGGCTGATGGCTCATGGAGACAACTCAAGGAAAACCTGCAATTTGTGAGGCAGAGGAACCCACAGAAGCTGGGGCTCTTTGCCCTGACCCCTGACTTGGAGGAGCTGGAGAAAATCAAGGTTAAATTCATAACCATGCAGAAGATGTATTCACCAGAAAAGAAAGTCATGCTTCTGATTCAGGTCTGCAAGCTCATCTACACTGTCATGGAGAACAATTCAGGAAGGATGTATGATGCAGATGACTTCTTGCCAGTCCTGACTTATGTCATAGCTCAGTGTGCTTGAATTGGACACTGAAATAGAGTACATGATGGAACTCTTAGACCCATCGCTGCTGCCTGGAGAAGGAGGCTATTACCTGACAAGTGCCTAGGGAGCATTGTCTCTGATAAAGAACTTCCAAGAAGAACAGGCTGCGAGGCTGCTCAGCTCAGAGACCAGGGACACCCTGAGGCAGTGGCACAAGCAGAGAACCATCAACTGGACCATCCCCTCTGTAGATGACTTCCAGAATTACCTCCAGGTTGCCTTCCAAGAAGTCAACAGCGGATGCACAGGGAAGACCCTTCTTGTGAGACCATACATCACCACAAAGGATGTGTGTCAGCTCTGTGCAGAGAAGTTTAAGGTGGAGTGTAGCGGGAAATCAGGAACTATATATGTGAACAATCACATCATAGGACTGGAGACGAGCGGGGCGTGGTTAACTGAAAAGGATTCCGGAAGTAGACCTTCGAGGGAGAGGACCAGGACAGGAAGTCATCATTCTCTCGTGAGAGTTCCCCGACCGGGTGTGCAGTTCGCCCCAGCTGCCCAGGAGTTCGGACGTACTGCGTGGGGATGAAGAATCTTCCTTAGAAAGGCTCTGGCACGCTGCAACCTCATCCTGTCATCTTCTCTTAAAACCGGCTCTGTTATGTAAGCGATTTTCACCAAATAAACCCCATTTAAAACATATCTCAGGGTGGGTTTTTACCGCGATAATTGGCACCTGAACACGGGGCTAATTCTACAAACCTGCCTGGTTCCTCACTCACCCACAGAGCCGGTCTGAACTTGGTTACCAGCTGCGCACAAGCCTCCTGTACGCAACCAGGAACGAATCTACCCGCGGCAGACCTCCTGAGAGACGGATTGACCCGTTCTAGTGGAGCACACCTGGTAGGATTTGTTGAAAGATCTGAGAAAGACTCTCCCAGCCGAATCGCCACCTCGTTTCCCACACCATTGCTGCCGCTGCTGATCACGAAAGAGACATCTGCTGGCCGTAAGTTCTCATTACATCTGAGTATATTTTTTTCTTCCTTTTCTTTTCTACATATTTTTTTTCCTTTCTACAATGTCTTACCAGATAAATGTTCAGAATTTTTCTCACTTTGTCACAATGGTGATAGAGGATTATTTCCAGGATTACGCATTTGGAGGTTATCTCCACCCAGGAGTCCTTTTGCT
>PVIH01006400.1:0-111764 GCA_004025045.1 Sigmodon hispidus
TTTTTTTTTTTTTTTTTTTTTTTTTTTTTTTTTTTTTTTTTTTTTTTTTTTTTTTTTTTTTTTTTTTTTTTTTTTTTTTTTTTTTTTTTTTTTTTTTTTTTTTTTTTTTTTTTTTTTTTTTTTTTTTTTTTTTTTTTTTTTTTTTTTTTTTTTTTTTTTTTTTTTTTTTTTTTTTTTTTTTTTTTTTTTTTTTTAGGTCATTGATCCACTTGGATTTGAGTTTTGTTTTGTGTAGTGTGATAGGCTTGAATCTATTTGCATTTTTCTACACACTCCCATCCAGCTATGCCAACACCATTTGTTAAAGATACTATCTTTTTTTCCATTGAATATTTTGGGTCTCTTTGTCAAGATCAGGTGTTCACAGGTTTTTGTATTAATGTCGGGATCTTCAATTCAATTCCATTTATCCTCAAGTCTGTTTTTATGCCAGTACCAGGCTGTTGTTATGGAATTTAAGGCATAGGTCACCTCTTGATAAATTCCATACTGGAATTATTGGCATGAATTACCATATTGTTTTCCCTGTGTGGGGATTAAAGGCCTGTGTTACTATATTAGGCATTAAGAAAAGTATGAATATCATGACTTCATTAGGATAAAGATATGTCCTATGCTATGGATCCAAGGGGACATTCAAACAATCTCACCAGCTTGATGCAGTGTGAGTTTCTTTCTGCAAGTGAGAATCAGTAGTAAAAATAGTCAACAATGATTATCTCTCAGAGTTTACTCACCAAAAACTAACAAAATATCTATAACAAAATAACCTGTTTCACTGTTTCTCCATTAAGTTCCTGCTTTGTTGTAGGAAAACAAAAACCAACCCCCCCCAAAAAAAATAGCCACAAAATACAACAGCAAAAACACTGCAGAAACTTTTAAAAAGACTTATTGTTACACACCATAGAATAACCATAGTAAATTATAATGTAGCTAATTTTTAACACTAATGATGTAGCTAATATTTAACACTAAGCAGTAAAATTAAGAATAAGAGATCATAATAGTTTTTTGCACAGATAAAAAAAGCAAAAGTAAAATTCACAAATCAGAAAATATACTTATCACTTTACATTATGTCCAGAAAATTAGAAGACACCATTAAATCACCTAGGAGATAAAAAAGACCTTTGCTAATAAGGTGTCTAAATAGTATCTTTACATGCATTCAAAATAAATGGTTGCTTCTGAGCTAGTCATGCTAAACCCCATATTATCTAGAGGAGCTACAGACAACTTTTCTCATAAGAGAACAGGATACTTATTTTCTTAATGGAATTGCAACCAAATAATAGTTTTTTATCCAATTTTAAGAGAAAGCACTTGATAAAATAAAATTAATACAAAGACTAAAATTAGTGATGCAATTCTTTCAATGATCATCTGTATTTGAAAAATTAACTTATGTAAAACTTTGGAATGTAACTAATTTTGCAAAACTTTAAATACATTGAAACAGATACCTAAATGCATATGGGAATTGGTAACAGTAGTTGTTATGTTAAACAGGAAATGAGAAGGCTCCAGTCATTGCTTTAATTTAAATCTCAAATTACCAATAGAATGGAAGGCTGTTATTTTTGCTTATTAAAATTTCAACAAAAATGAGATAAAAAGATAAAAATCTGAAAAACACAAACACTATGATTTTAACATCAAAAACATGGATTTAAAGATAGTAGTCACAATAATTACACTCAAAATTGTTTCTGCAAAAATGTGAAAATTCTCAATAGTTTGTAATATGTTAGAAATCTATAAGCATTTTTTTTATATATTTAATTGACAATATATACTGTGATCTATAAATGAAAATTTACTTACATAATAAGAAAATGTCTTAAAGATCATATATAAAAATAACATTTAAGGGACACTCCTTTATACCACCAAACTTTTCCTTCCTGAATCCTATTTAGGCAAGCATCCTGCAACCTCTGTTCAACTACCTGCAGTGCCTTTCTGGCTTCCACTGTCATCACTTGCGTGGAGTCTAAAGCCGACTCTCCTTTCAGAATGTCATAAAGGGGTTTCAATTCACAATTTGCAATCCTAAGATATCCTCTAATCCAATTAATATCTCCCAGCAGCTCTTCCTCTGAGTCTGTAGACTCAGGAGTTTCTATATCAGCAAGGTTGGGGTACAACTCTCCCCCTTCACTCTGTCCTTCTTCACTGCCTGTCCACTCCGATCTCTCCTCCCAACATCTCCAAGTTGGCCTGTTATCAGCTTCAGGTGGCCTTGGCAAATGGAACCACACCTGCCTAGAACCAATCCAAAGTTTTTGATCTTCTGTGGAGACAAAAGCAGAAACTCTTTTCCCAAGTAACATATTCTTATAAACAGATTTCAAAGTCAGGATATCTTTAAAGTATATGCATTTGTTTAACTTAGCAGCCTTAGTAATCAGTTGTCTCTCTGCAGTTAGCTCACTAAAAGTTAAAAAAATTACAAGAAAATGCAATAACCAGAATCCAGACTCTCTGTTTATCTTCCATCTTTTGTGGCTTTTTTATCTTTATTTCCTTCCCCATTTAGAGGTTTCGAGAGTCTAAATCTGTTTTATTGAGAATTCTAAATCATTTTCAACTCAAAGAGCTTTTAAAAGGTTGTACCACTTTAATTACTGACTCCGCCCCTCTTGGCTGCTGCTTTTCAATATGGTGTAGGAACCCACGAATCTCTCCCACTGCTAGCAAGCAGAGCAGACTCAGAAAAACCTTAATGAAGCAGCTCCTTAAGAGCCAAAAAAATTGGATGTGAGGTTGAAGACCCCATCCTTGTATAACCTTTAATTCCTACCTTAAAAATCTTCTCGGAGCCCTTACCAAACAGCCCCAGGTTTGCTAATGCTTTTACTTTCACTTTGAGCTCAAGTTTGCAACTGCTGTTACTTTCACTTTAAGCCTAAGTTTGCAACTGCTGTTACTTTCACTTTAAGCTCAAGGTTGCCGGGCGTCCACAACTATAAGAGGTTACACCCACTCCTCAGTGAGCTCCCTCTTCTCTGCCTTATCTACAAGTCGGAGCTACCCGCTTTGATTGCGGATCCCAATTTACCTGGGATTTACCAGTCGACCCCCCCAAACTGCAGAAAGTTCTGATGCCTGAAGCTCACAGGAGTTGTTCCCCATACGGGCCACCACTTGTCCTGGGCAACCTTGCCAGCAAGGAAAGCACAACACCCAGGATCTTCTTTTCCGGACCTTTACAATTGTTCTCTCTTTGTTCTTCTCTGTCTTCTTCTTCTTCCCAGGGAAACCCTGCCACTGATTAAATACTCTCAGGGCATCCAATCCCAATAAGCCATGTGGGCACAGCTCATAGGTCCACATACACAACAGCAAACGACACCCCAGGCTCAAGCCAAATAAGGAGTTGTTTATCAAAAGAGAGCACTCACCCATAGGGGGTGGAGGCCAGAAATCAGCCCCATCTCTAGGGCACAGCAGCAGGCAGCTCTCTAAGACAATAAAAAATATAAATTTATATTTTTATTATCCTCTAAATAACTCCTTTGATTATTTGCAATTTTTTTGTTTCTCAGTTGTTTTCTTTTTCTTTCTTCCCTGAAACTACAGCATGCTATTCTGAAATTACACAAAGAAACAGTACAGAACATAAGTCACATATGTTGAAATCACATTCCTTGAATCTAAAAACTTTAAATAACTTTCTATTCATGTCTGAAATAACCATTAAATATTTATGTAAATTCAACCCAAGTAAAGCATACTAGAACGAGGTTGGAGAGAGTGAGAAAGAGAAAGAAAAAGAGAAAGACGGAATAAAAAGGTATGGGTGTTTAAAATATGGTGAGAAGCAATATGTTTAGACATATCTAATGGTCTCTATTTGACAACTTATGGCATAAGAGCTCCAGGATAAAAACTTCTTTATTTCTAATTTAAAAACATGATTGTTTGTCATTTTACCCCAGAGCTTAAAGACAATTTACAGAAGTAGGTCAATATGAAGTATTGCCACAATAAACTGTTGTTTTACTTCTCTTTTATAGCAAAAAAAAGGAAAATATTGCAATATTGTTAAGTATGAAGCAAATGCAAGCTATCAGGTTTATTTAATTTCTATAGCTGTTGTCATTATTCATATACTTATTAAGATATCCTATATTTAAAAGTAATTTATTTTCAGAAAGCTTCACAGTTGAAATAACTTATTTTTTCAAATGCTCACTTATGAATGAAATGTATAAAGTTTATTTTTGCGAATCATACATAAAGTTTTATTTCAAAATAATTTTGCTTTATTAAAATTCATCTTTATGCAAAAGCTATAACAATATTCTTGATGTGGTTTTAATAGTTACTTTTGTCAACATCTCATCACAATATGATGGATTGAAGGAATAAACATAAAGAAAAAAAATTAAATATACTGAGAGAAAATCATCATTGTGCCTAAAATACAAAATCAAAGTTGCTGGTCATTGTTTCATTACAATATATAAGAGATGCATCATTGATTTAAAATAGTAATTTTTGCAACAAGCTTCATTATATATATTTTTTAATTTTCTTTGTGTCAAGTTACAATAGTGTAATTAGACCAGTCATCAAGAAATACAATGATAAACATTTGAAACATTGAGTTTATATTGTTTTCTTTTTAACATATTATTCATATAGTTTCATAAAAAGAAATTACCACTCAATGAAGTTGTTTATAATTAAAACTAAAAGAAAAGTAGTTGAAAATATATTAAAACATCAGTGTATCTATATTACTTATAATATATTCAAAATATATCTATAATGGTATATCAATAGTACATCAATATATTTATAATATACATGCACATTTACTATGTCTTTCATCTGTGTCATTAAAGGGGAAAATATTCTCAAATTAATTTTTTTGACATTGACCATTATTGGTATCTTTTTCATCATAGCGTGTTTAAAATTTTTGGAATTTACTCAATGATATTTTTCTTACCAAGTATGTACAATGTAATGATCTATAGCACTAGAATAAATAAAATTAATTAAAATTCTAAAAGTATATTCAATATTTCTACAGATATACATACAAAACAAAATTTCTTAAGTTATAAACAGATAAAGGCTGTCAAGATGTACTTGTAATGCTGACAATGGCCTCAGCAACTGCTAAGATTCATGAACTATGAATCCATAAAACTAGACCAGATTACGAAGATATGGAGAAGGCTGGTAGCTTTAGAAAAGATTCTGGCTCTCTTCCAAATGCTCAAGTCAGTCAGGAAATGCAAGTCTGTACACATATATAGAACTGCCATCACTAAACATAAAGAGGGACCTACTTTACTATTCATAAGACAATATCTTTCAAGGACTGCAACTTTGAAGCTCGCCAGGTCTTGGTGGACAAATCATGTTTATATCACTGCCACAAAACACCTTGGATACAAAATGATGTCATCATGTTATTTGTTGCTTTGTATTCCATAAAATAATTCCAGTCTCTGTTTTCATCAGACTTAAAAATAGAGCACACCAATAGATTGATCATTGCCAAAGAGCACTGTTAATATGCATATAGAATAATATAGAACAGACATTATATTCATACAATAACAATTATATTTGTTATTGTAAATTTGAAGTAGAATGGAAGGGTAAAGAGATGGCTTGGAGGAAGAAAAGGAATAAATAATGTAATTATATTATAATTTTAAAAAAAAGTAAAATATATTTTATTTATTGTATTCTATATTCTCTGATTTACAGCCTCTAAATTACTGTTTCTCAAGTTGACTTATGCTTTTTATATTATTTTTCTTTATTTACTTCTGAGGAAAGTGGCATTAAATTTTTTTTTCATGATACAACAACTATTTTTTACAAATTTCAGAACACTTAAAATACAAATGATAAATTTAAAGGCTAGTACAAATATAGAAAGTGGAAATCCAAAAGTATGACTATTTTTAAAGATATTAAAAATACCCTCAGTCATTAGTGTAAGTTTTAAATGAGGAGATAAGCAGTACTCTGCACGTTTTTTTCTACTAATATTTTTCTTTTTGACAAAGGACATCAACATTTGATTTTTAACCCACTGTGTGTAAAGGAGAAGTGTTATACAATGGTGGAAGCACAAATTTCCCAAATTTTCTACATTTGATAGTATATGAAAATTCCTTCAAAATATTTTTATAAATAATGATCTAGACTCTAATTTCTAGATTATTTTTACAAGGAAATAACTTAGATAATATGCAAATATTTTATCATAAAAGTATACATTTAAATACTATTTATGTTATCAAAAATAAAGAGAAATGAATATTCTAAAAAACATTTAATTTTTAATGTTTGCATTGTTTAAGTTGCACTGTTTTTTTTTATTTTTTTACATACATGTTTATGACCACCAGTAAAAGAACTTTAGTATTTTAACCAAAAATAAAACTCCAGGAGGAATGAAAAATTTCCAGTTTAATATTTTACTATACAACTTTCAGCTTTAATTATTTTCATTGGTACAAGTATTACACAATATAAAGACTAACTATACATTTAAAGATTGGTGAATAGCTAGGAAGATACATAGATAGATATATGAAAGATAAACAGATAGACAGCATCTAATAAGCCAATTTAAGAAACTCTCCGGGACCAGGAAAGGTTTGTAGTGCTTGACCCCAGACACTCCCTAGCAGACCGGACTAGGGTCTGGCTGTGAGGGGCTCCTCCAGCAGCAACTAAAATAGGGATTTTGCACAGCCAACCCTGCCTCCAACTACATCACCACAGAAGGACTGAGGGCTTTGAAATTCAGACTCCTTCCAGAGGAGAGGTGAGGTGAGCAGGCCCTGGCACCTGATTCCTTGCCCTTAAAGTTGTGTTCAGGGACCAAGATCGCTCTGTGGTGCTTAACCTTAGACACTTCTTAGCAGACAAGTCTAGAGTTTAACTGTGAAGGGCTACTCCAACCACTCCTAAAAGAGGGGATATTGGATGTCTGGCTTCAGCTTCAGGGCAAATGGCTTCATCAGAGAAGGACGGAGGCCTTGAATTTCAGACCCCTGTCCAGAGCAGAGTCAGAGAGCAAGCAGACTCCTTGCTCAGTGGAGATAGGAGACACACAAACACTCTTGCCACAACTCTCTAGAAGCCACCTAATCATGAACCACCGAAGCCATGGGCAGATGCCAGTACAGAAATAATATATATAAAGACATATATAATATAAAGAACAACATGACAACTCCAGAAGAAACTGGTGGTTCTAAAACTACAAGACCTGAACAGAGAAATGAAGAGGAAGCAGAAGCAAACAACACCAAAAACACCTATATGAAGATTATTGAAGCCTTCAAAGAAGATATGAAAAATTTCCTTAAAGAAATAGAAAAAAATACAACCAAAAAATTGGAAGAGATGAACAAATCTGTGACAGAAACATGCCAGGAACAAAAAAAAAATGAAATAGAAGCAATAAAAAAGGCAAAAAAGGAGGCAAAGATGGAAATAGAAAACATGAACTACATATAAAAGCTTAACCGCCAGAATCCAAGGGATGGAAGAGAGAATCTCTGAAGTGGAAGACTCAGTAGAAGAAATAAATACATCAATCAAAGAAAATACTAAAACCAAAAAAGATATAAAACAAAAATCTAGTAAATCTAGGACACCATGAAAAGATCTAACTTAAAAATAATAAGAAGGAGAAGAATACCAGCTCAAAGGCACAGATAATGTTTTCAATAAAATCATAGAAGAAAATTTTACTAACTTGATGAAGGAAATGCCTATAAAGATACAAGAAGCTTATAGAACACCAAATAGATATGACCCCCCCACAAAAAATATCAGTGTGCCACATAATAATCAAGCCACAAAACATACAGAACAAAGAAAAAATTTTAAGAGCTGCAAAAGAAAAGGGCCAACTTACTTATGAAAGCAGACCCATCACAATAACTCCTGACTATTCAATGGAAATGATGAAAGCTAGAAGGGCTTAGTCAGAGGCTACACAGACACTAAAAGAGGATGGCTGGCAACCTAGAATACTATACCTAGCAAAATTATCAATCACCATAGATGAAGTAAACAAGATATTTCATGACAAAGTCAGACTGAAACAATGCCTATCTACCAATTCGGCCATCCAGAAAATATTAGAGGGAAAACTCCCACCTAAGGATCCCAGATACACCTTTGAAATCACAAAAAATCAATAATCCCACTTAAGAATAGCCCAGATAAAGGAAATATCTACAAGCTACTACCAAAAATACCAGGAAATATCAATCAGTGGTCACTAATATTCCTTAATATCAATGGACTCAACTCACCTATAAAAAGGCACACAATAACAAGATGGATACAAAAACAGAAGCCCTCCTTCTGCTGAATACAAGAAACACACCTCAACCACAAAGACAGACACAGGCTCCGAGTAAAGGGTTGGGAAACGATTTTCCAGTCAAATGGTCCTAAAAACAAGCTAGGGTTGTCATCCAAATATCTAACAAAGTAGACTTTAAGCTAAAAGCAATTAAAAGGGACCAAGATGATCATAAGTTATTCATCACAGGACAAATTGGTCAGGAGGAGATTTTAATCCCAAATATTTATGCCCCCAATATAAGGAGAACTGCCTATGTAAAAGAAACACTGCTAAAGCTCAAATCCTACATCAATTATTACACCCTAATTGTGGAAGACTTCAGTACCCCACTTACACCACTGGATAGGTCAACCAGACAAACACTCAACAGAGTAATAATGAGTCTAACAGAGGTTATGATACAAATGGACTTAATAGATATTTTCAGACGTTTTCACCCAAATGCAAAGGAATATATATATTTCACAGCTCCTACTGGATCTTTCTCTGAAATTGACCACATAAATGTTCAGAAAGCAAATATCAACACCAAAAAAAAAAAAAAATCGAAATAATCCCTTGTATCATATCAGACCACCAGGGCCTAAAGTAGATTTCAAAACATCAAAAATCACATAAAGCCTACCAACTCATGGAAACTATACATCACTCAACAGAACCACCTCTGGGTCAAGAAAGAAGTTAAGAAAGAAATAAAAGTCTTCCTAGAATTTAGTGAAAATGAATCCACAATGTACCCAAACATGTGGGACACAATGAAAACAGTCTCAAGAGGAAAATTCATAGCAATAGATGTCTATATGAAAAACCTAGAGAAATTCTACACTAGAGAAGTAAGAGCTAAACTGAAAGCCTTAGAACAGTGGGAAGCAAATTCATCTAGAATGAGTAGAAAACAGGAAATAATCAAAGTTAGAGGTGAAATCAATACAATTGAAACAAAAACAGCAATACAAAGAATCAATATATCTAAGAGTTGGTTCTTTGAGAAAGTCAACAAGATAGATAAGCCCTAATCCAAACTAAGCAAAAAGTAGAGAGAGTATCCAAATGAACAAAATCAGAAATGAAAAGGAGGACATAACAACAGACAACAGGAAATCAAGAGAATATCAGACCATACTTTGAAAATCTATATTCCACAAAAATGAAAACCCTAGAAGAAATGGACAGCTTTCTGGACAGGTACCATTTAACAAAATTAAATGAAAAACAGATTAATTACCTAAACAGACCTATAACCCTTAAGGAAATTGAAACTGTCATAAAAACCTCCCAAGGGAAAAAGGCCCAGGTATACATAGCTTCTATGCTGAATTCTACCATACATTCAAAGAACAATTACTTCCATAACTCCTCAAACTATTTCACACAGTAGAAACTGAATGAATATTGCCAAATTCTTTTTAAAAGGCCACAATTAGCCTAATATCCAAACCACTCAAAGACACAACAAAGAAGGAGAATTACAGACCAATTTACCTCATGAATATTGATGCTAAAATTCTCACCAAAATTTTGGCAAACTGCATAAAACAATATATAAAAAATATCATCAACCACAACCAAGTGGCTTCATCCCAGTATGCAGGGATGGTTCAACACATGAAAAAATGTAAAGTCATCCCACATATAAGCAGATTAAAGGATAAAAACCACATGATCGTATCCTTAGATGCTGAAAAAGCCTTTGACAAAATCCAACACTCCTTTATGATAAAAGCCATGGAGAGACCAGGAATACAGAGAAAATATCTAAATATAATAAAGGCAATTTACAAGAATATCATAGCCACCATCGAACTTAATGGAGAAAAACTAAAAAGCTATCCCATTAAAATCAGGAACTAGATAAGGATGTCTTCTCTACCCTTAACTATTCAATATACTTCTCAAAATTTTAGGTAATTCAATAAGAGAAGTGAAGGAGATTAAAGGGATACAAATTAGAAAAGAAGTAAAACTATCTGTATTTGCAGATGATAAGATTGTATACATAAGTGCCCCACAAAATTCTACCAAGGAACTTCTACAACTGATAAACACCTACGGAAATATAGCAGGACAAAAGAATAACTCAAAGAAATAAGCAGTCCTTCTATATACTAAAGATAAAAAGGCTGAAAAAGAAATAAGGGAAACATCATCCTTTATAATAGCTGCAAATTGCATTAAATACCTTGCAGTAATTATAATCAAAGAAGTAACAAATATATTTGACAAAAATTTTAAATGATTGAAGAAAGAAACTGAAGAAGTTATCAGAAAATGGAAAGCTCACCCATGTTCCTGAAAAGGTAGGATCAACATAGTAAAAATGGCAATTCTACCAAAAGCAATCTACAGATCCAATGCACTGCCCATCAAAATTCCAACACAATATATCTTGAACCTTGAAAGAATGATACTCAATTTCATTTGGAATAACAAGAAAACCAGAATTGCCAAAACAATTATGTTCAATAATAGAACCTCAAGAAGCATCACCATCCCTGATTTCAAGTTATACTACAGAGTTACAATAATAAAACCAGCCTAGTACTGGCATGAAAACAGACTTGTGGATCAATGGAATAGAACTGAGGATCCAGGCATTAATACAAAAACCTATGAACACATGATCTTCAACAAAGAGGTCCAAAATATTCAATGGAAAAAAGATAGTATATATAACAAATGGTGTTGGCTGGTTGGGAGTGTGTACATAAATGCAAATAGATCCAAGCCTGTCACCCTGCACAAATCTCAAATCCAAGTGGACCAAAGACCTTAACCATAAACGCAGCCACTTTGAACTTAATAGAAAAGAAAGTGTGAAAGATCCTTCTACAAATTGGCACAGGGGACTACGTCCTAAATATAACACCAGTGGCACAGACACTAAAATCAAAATTCAATAAGTAGGATCTCCTGAAGCTGAGAAGCTTCTGTAAAGCCAAGGAAACTGTCAATAGGACAAAATGACAGCCTACAGAATGGGAAAATATTTTCACTAATCCTACAAGTGATAGAGGATTGATCTCTAATATATATGGAGAACACAAGAATCTAGAGCACAAAATCTTGAATGACCCAATCAAAAAAATGGGGTTCAGAACTAAAAAGAGAATTCTCAGCAGAAGAATTACAAATGGCTGAAAGGCATTGAAAAAGTGCTCAACATCTTTATCCATCAGAGAAATGCAAATCAAAACAATTTTGAGATACCACCTGACACCTGTCAGATTGGATAAGATAAAAGACACAGCAGACAGCCTATGCTGGAGAGGTTTAGGAGCTAGGGGAACTCTCTTCCATTGTTGATGGGAGTGTAAACTTGTTCAGCCACTCTGGAATGCAGTATGCCGGTTTCTCAGAAAACTGGGAATCAATCTCCTCAAGGATCCAGCAATACATCTTCTGTGTGTATACCCTAAAAAAGCACAGTCATACTCCAAAGACTATGCTCAACTATGTTCATAGCTGCATTATTTGTAATAGAAAGAAGTTGGAAACGACTTAGATGTCCCTCAACTGAAGAATGGATTAAAAACTGTGGTACATCTACACAATGGAGTACTACTCAGCAATAAGAAAAAATGATATCCTAAAATTTGCAGGTAAATGGATGAATTTGGAGAATATTATCCTGACTGAGGTATCTCAAACTCAGAAAGATAAGTAGGGGATGTACTCATTCATTAGTGGATTCTAAACAAACAAACGAACAAGAAAAAAGTAAAGCATGCCCAAACTGCAAACCATAACCAACCACTGAACAACTTTGGATCTGAAACACCTTAGACTGACTCCTTGGATCCCACTCCCCCTAGAGGAACACCTCACTCAGTCTTGATGTTGGGGGGAGAAAACTTGTATCTGCCAGGAGTGGAGGCTGAAATGAGCAATATTTGGACATTGGGACAATGGGACAATGGGACATTGGGACCTTGGGACCTGCCCATCCTGGGGAGGAGATGGGGAGTTGTGGAGAAGAGAGAATGACCTGATGTGGTGGGAGGGGGAAAGGACCTTGAATAAGGATACACAAGGATGTAAAGTATGACTTCTTTGTTCAAAATAATAAAATAAATTTTTAAAAAAGACCTGCAAACCATACCCACAACCACTGAACAATTTGGGATCTGAAACATCTTGAAGTGACACTTGGATATCACTCCCCCTAGAGGAATGCCTGACTCAGTCTTGATGTTGGGAGGAGAAAACTTGTATCTGCCAGGAGTGGAGGCTGTACTGAGCAATACTGGGACATTGGGACAATGGGACATTGGGACATTGGGACCTGCCCATCCTGGGGAGATGTGGATAAAAGAAAGTGACCTGAGGAGTGGTAGGGGAAAAGGACCTTTAATAAAGATATATACAGTTAAAAAATGTGTCTTTATTCATAAGAAAAAAAAGTGATTAGTAAGACTGTTACTGATAGTGGGTGCTATAGGGAATTAGATATATATATATATATATATATATATATATATATATATATATATGCAATTATATGCATATAATAGCATTTAATTCTAATCTATAGAGTTATAGATTTGATTGATAAAGGCATAATGCATTAAAGACAGTGTCAAATTAAAAAACAAAAAGAAATTCTCTTTCCATCAATACAAACAAAGGGTGACTAGTCCCTATGTTTTTCAGAGAATAACATTTTCTCCGTTTTGTTTTCTGTCTCTGAGGAGGCAGCTGCAAGTTGAATATCAGAATATCTTCAAAGTGGCTACTTGAACACGGCTTATTCTATTTATTCTACCCCATTGTAATTCTAGTTCCAAAATACCTCTTTGGTGTACAAAGATGTCTGAACTTTTTTCAGATAAAAATACGTGCTTCTGGCCAGCACAGAAAGAGAAAGAAATTCATAATATCTATAGACAGAAACAATAGAAGGTTGACCTATTTACTTAATAAAAGTTAAAATACTGCAGTTATAAAAGAATGGGAATAGAGCTAATACTTGTGATGTACCATTTACTGTTTGCCATTGTGGAAAAATGTGGAAATAGAAGGTCCCTGGACTGAACAGTGATAGATGTGCTATACTACTTATTGTTATTATTTTTATCATTTTTGCTACTACTACCATTATTTTATATTTTTATAATGCATTGTCCTCTATGAACGACTATGGACATTTTCTGGGAATTTTTCCTGAGAAAAACAAACTTTTATAAATCAAAAATAAATGACTAAATTTGATTCAAATTTTATTATTTGATTTTTCTAGTGTTACTAATGGTAATCCACTAGAGAAAATTATGCAAAGACACCTCTACAAGTATTTAGAGTTTGCATCAGAAATTCCCTGAGCCCTTATATTAAAACCAGGGGGAAAGCCTACAGATGCTTAGGATTAAAAAGTACTTGTCCATGTATCATGCTCTTGTGCAGAGAAACTTGAATCAGAAAGAGGAAAAAAATAGCACAGTTCTCTGCAGAAAACCATGGCTTGGCTACTGCTTTAATTCATTCCATGAGCTGAAATCACTTACATCAAGCATGTAGACTTCATGGAGCTTTACAGCACTGAGCAGACAAAACACAATGGAATTTCATCCGGTTACATCATAAGGCACTCCTGAAGTACTTGCCACAGAAAGTAAAAGTGAAGGTCTGCTTAATAGAACGAGGCCAGTCTCTCTTTGTGTGCCTCCAAACTCAGTTTTATGCTTACCCCAATGTTTTTTGAGGACATAGATCTAAGATTAGAAATAAAATAAATAAATGGACTTTTTTTTTTTTGCCCCAAAGGACAGTTTGTCTCTCTAGAATGCGGAACAAAACACTTGATGTTTTATGACTCCTAGAAATAATTACCAAATCCTTCCCCTATAAGAAATTAAGTGTTGTTGTCTGAATGTTTCCTTTATATTCACAGTTTAGAGTAGCTATGGTGATGCAAACAGACCAATCCTGTTCTAGTAACTTAAGTGGTCCCTGATGACTATTGTTTTGTTTTCTTAATTAAGAAGCTACAAATACAATATTCAATAGACAGACAGACAAACACACAACCATACACACACACACACACACACACACACAGAGAGAGAGAGAGAGAGAGAGAGAGAGAGAGAGAGAGAGAGAGAGAGAGAGAGGGGATAGTACTCACAGTTTATTGTGTTATAAAACTGTATTGCTATATTAAGTACATTTTGAGCTTATGGGTAGGTTAAATTTCTTAAGTTTATAAGTAGGTATCCACACTTTAATTCAGTGAACCTTGTTGTACAGCTGTTTCTAAATAAATAGTAGTATGTATATGATCTCTTACCTATCACCCCGTCAATACTAAAGGTTTTCTCAAGTATAAGTCTGTAACTAAGGAAAACTTAAGGTAAATAAATATCTTCCATAAATTCTCACCATCCTATTTAACATTTTGAACAATGTTTGCCTGAGACTGAAAATTTACACAATTAAAATTCCTGGGAAATTTGGTTGAACACCTCTTTGTCATACCTTACTGTATATCTCTTTTCAGCATCAGTTATTACATTTCTATATACTAAACTGATACCAGTTAAACAAGGTAAACATTTCCTACCAATCAATTGACCTTTATTTATGTGTATATGTGAGCATGTGTGTGTATTTGTGTGTGGAGACCAGAGATTAACTTCGGGGATTTCTCTCTATTACTTTCACTGAATTTGGTGATCACCATTATTTAAACTTATTGGCCAAAAAGACCAGGATCCCTTTGTATCAATCTGTTACAAATGCACATAACCTTAATCATCTTGATTATTTGGATGGTAGCTCTGTAATCATCTGAGAGGCTTTAAGAGAAAATTTAAAGGAGAAAATTCTCAATACTGCAGCAAAAGCAAGAGTAGAGAAGATACGACTTTTTAGATTGCCATATAGTCTTTAAAATTATATAAACCACATCTTTATACTATACATATAGATCCTATTAGTTCTAAATATCTGAACAACTCTAATTGGTGCACCAAGGAATCACAATGCTTTGGCCTGATATTCCCATTTAAGGATGAGTCAACTTGGGATGCAATTAACATAAGTAGTTATGGCTAACGTCAGTACTGGCTTGAAAAATGTAGGAGAATAGAATATGTGATACAGCCTAGAGCAAATCTGGCTCTATATAAAACAATGATAGCCTTTTTTTACTGGGTAATTATTACACTCCTCTATGGAATACTACTAAAATATTTTCTCTTATATTTGTTTAATAAAATGCTGATTGGCCATAAAGCAAACAGGAAGCAGATGCTAGGGCAATCAGACTATGAGAATTATGGAAGAGGAAAAACAGAGATGCAGATGCCAGCCCATACTCAGAGAAAGAAAGACAAGAATACTACACTGAGAAAGAAAAGGAACCAAGCCATGTGGCTAAACATAAATAAGAATTATAGGTTAGTTTAAAAGTAAAAGTAAACTAGTAATAAGACTGTGTCATGAACCAAATATTCATAAATAATATGTATGATTATTTGGGACAAAATGGCTGTGGGACTAGACAAGTGGGACAGAAAAGCTCCCTACTATACCCCTTTTCCTTTTGAAGAAAAGCCATTAAGTTAACAGAGATATAGGTTAACACAACTTTATTAAATGTCTGTATTTAGTTTTTTGACAGAATAGATCTGAAGAGATTAAATGATTTCCACTGTGATGGTATGACTGTTCTAACATAGTAACCACAGTAAAAATTTTCTGCTTTATCCACTACAAAAACTCAATTGCACTTGCCCCTTAATCACCCATGTCATTTATTTCCTATATCTGAGCTTCTGAAATGTTGTCTTTTTGGTCTATCACATAGAAAAGAGGTGCCCTAGCTAGCAGCTGAACGTCACAGTCTTGCCAATATGTGAACTGTGGAAATATGTAGCAACTGCTAATTGAGTTTCTCGGGCATTATATAAATGTAGATTCCCCAAAAAGGACATGTTATCTGCTATATGTGGTTAGAGAAAAGGAGCTGATAAGTTTGCACTGGCTAAATAGCATCAGTCATGCTAGGATGAACCATTTTCACAAGCAAGGCTTTACAAAGGCCCTCAGAGAGCAGACAGAGGCAGAAGAAATCTGTTTCTGATACCAAGTCCACTCTTTCAAGATAGAGTCATAAGTCTTGATGAGCACATAATTTGTATTTCAATTACTTGTGTTATGTCCTAGAGAAAAATACTTAACATTTCTTCTTACGTATTAAATACATACCCCTTGACATCATTTCAGTGTAGTGATGTCTCCTCTCAGTCACTTTCAGTTTTACAGGCAACATTTCTCCAGTCTGGCTAGGTTATACCATTGTGGACCTTTAAATTTATATGTTATTTACTTGAATTTCTGAACATTTTTCTTTTTCAATTCAGACCTACATTGATCACAATAATCTACACAAGTTATTAAAAAGGATTTTCTGAGCTCTACCTGTGAGTCTCCATATCTGTTTCAATCAGTTGCTGGATGTAGCCTTTCTGATTATAATTATGCTAGACTCTTGTCTATAAGTATAGGAGAATATAATTAAAGATCATTTCATTAAAATTTTCTCTGTTTCTGGTTTTTTTTTTTTTTTTTTTTTTTTTTTTTTTTTTTTTTTTTTTTTTTTTTTTTTTTTTTTTTTTTTTTTTTTTTTTTTTTTTTTTTTTTTTTTTTTTTTTTTTTTTTTTTTTTTTTTTTTTTTTTTTTTTTTTTTTTTTTTTTTTTAATCCTGAGACTTGGCTATTCAGTCTCTGGTTTTTGGCAATCTAGGTAGTGTCAGGGTGGGCTATCTCTCATGGAATGGATCTCAAGCTGGACAAGTCATTGCTTGTCCACTCTCATAATTTTGTGACACATTTACCTCAGCACATCTTGAATGCAAAACAAATTGTAGGTCAATTGATGATTTGTGTCTTAGTTGGTGTCTCTGTCCCTCATGGAAGTCTTGCATAGTTATAGTAAATTGTTGGTTAAGGCTCCATATCCCCTATTACTAGGAGACTTATCTAGATTCCTGGGGGTTTCCATTGCACTAGGTATCCAGGTACTTCCAATTTTGACAAGATAGTGTCTAGGGTTGAAGAAGGCAATATTAAGAGCACATTATATTAGTATGAGATATAATCTTGGTAGGGAAAGAATATTTTATAAAATGTATCTTATTTCCCTTCTCTCTTGTTTTCTAGATAGCTTAAAATATGGTAAATGCTAATTACAGTAACTATTACAATATAATAGCTCAATACATACATTACAAAGTGCCCCAACAATATTTTGAAACATAAGTCATAGTTTATCATTTTCCCTAATCACTTCTTACTAACAGTTTTTATATAATTCTATTAAATGTAGAGATGTTTGTATTTTATTTTTCAAATGATATTAGCATCAGTAATATAAATTAATCTTAAATGAGCTATCAATGAGCTTGCTATGAAACACATAAAATCTGTTCTGTTTTTGTCATCATGGCACTCTCCTCCACTTACCACAGTTTATTTGTATAAACAACTTTTATCCCTGTTATAGTTTATTTTATTTAATAATATTAAAAGCAAGTTTAAATTGAAAGAGCACATTGCAATTATTATAATAGTTTATAGTCTAGTAATGCCATTGTTCAGTTGGTTCCAAACATGGTGGGTATTCTCTTTTGGAAAAAAAATTAGAGGAACAACCATTCAAAGTTCAAGAGTAAGATAGTGTCTTTGAAATTTTGGTTTATTTATTTTGTTTGTTTCTTTAGAGTTTTATTACTATTTATTTCTCTCAATGATTTAACTTAAGGCAAGGAAACAACACTGGATAATGTGCCTTTAAATTGATTCTCATTATGAAAGTAAAACTTCCTCAAGTGTATGGCATCTAAAAAATGTGTTTTGAATTCGTTCAAAGTTACATGGCAAAGCTAATCAGGCCTAGTTAAAACTATGAAAATAGGGACAGAGATTGAGTTCAACTTCAAGAAAACAAAAGTTGGAGAGATGTCAGTTCTAACAGGATTTTAAGATTCTCTTATAAGTTGATTGGTCTTTTCCAAAGGAACAATAAACTCTTTTCATATTCTTTTTTACAGGATGTGGTGTTTTGGTTTTTTGTTTGTTTGTTTGTTTTTTTACTTGAAGAATGGTACATACTAGACTTTGCTTCTAATCTTCAATAGACTGAGCATGTTAGTATTATTTCTCTGAGCAATTACTTCAAAAAGAGAAGGTACTCATACTTCTCAAGTGCTTTTTGTGACAAATGTTATATTTGTTCACATATACAAAGTAAAGGAAAAAAATTGATCACAACAACTTTTTTCACACTATATATGATATGGAAGATCAAGGATAAAGATTAGAAAAAAATGTGCCTCATCTAATCAAGTAGAGTAGATCATCATGGACACCTTGCTCACAAATATACTTAATTAAAATATTTGTAATAGAAATTATCTCCAAAGTTATCACTTCAGTACTTTAAAAACAACCTGTGTATTTGTGTGTGTGTGTGTGTGTGTGTGTGTGTGTGTGTGTGTGTGTGTGTATAAAATTCTGAGAACTTCTATGAAACTGAGGAAGACCTTGCCGCTGTAAGCTGGCTGACTATACCTTAATCAAAGACCATCTGTATTTGGAATGCAACTCCATTGAAAACTTAACTGCTGTAACATTGATGCAGACAGTCTAGAAGTTCTGAATCCTTCAAGAGCAATTAAAACCCCTATTTCCTGGTCAGTGAGCTGATGTATTTGAATACAGATTTTTAAAGCCTGTTTTATGTAGTTTAAAGTCTATCTAATGCCAACTCATCATGACTATGGATTTTCATTTCACATATTATTTGGCTATAATAAAAAAGCAGATTGTTAATGTCCTGGGCTTTCCAAATGACTATAACTCAATTCTTTGTACCTGTAATTTTGAATAAATTATTTTCTTGGTGACTGATAGTCCAATTACCTGGTTTGGGAGGGTATGTGTAATAGATACTAAATCTATTATTAAATTTATAAACAATATTTCTGATATTGTGAACTTCTCAAATGAAACACAATTAATAAGAAACTCTCTAGGTTTTTTTTCTTTTTTTTTTCTTTTTCTTTTTCTTTGAAGATCAGTACCAGACTTTATATATAAAAGCAAAATATTCAGAATAGCTAAAAAAATACAGCAATAAAACTTTTCTCTAAATACATGAAATATAAAAAATAAAATCTAAAGCTCCTCAAGCCAGGTTAGGCTCAGCTACAGATGAAATAAGCACACTAGGTCATAGCTAATGCCCACAGATGCACTATGGCCATCACAAATTTCTGCTAAGCAATCCTTCTACAGTTAAACAAGAAGTTTGGTTTTATTTTGGGGTGTGTGTGTGTGTGTGTGTGTGTGTGTGTGTGTGTGTGTGTGTTTTAAATCACTTTATTCACCTATCTTTCATTGAAAAAAACAATGTTTTTGCTTAAAGTCCACTAATGAATCTGTACATCCTCTGCTTATCCTTCTGGGTTTGTGAGATCTCACTCAGGAGGATATTCTCTAAGTCCATCCATTTGCCTGCAAATTAGTATATGGTTTCAGTTAATTGAAAATAGAGTAAAGGTTTTTTTTTTTTATACTTTATAAAGGAGTCTGGATATTTCTATTTAGTGTTAAAAGTAGAATAAATTTCCTCTTTTTAAAAAAATATATATTGAAAATTTGGCAGACCTTCTCTGTTCCCCAGACACAATTTCCCATTCTTATCATCAGTGTTCCAACAGAACACCAAGTGCAGGTCTTCTTCCTCCTGCACCCACCCACCTCTCCTGGGGAACCCACTGACAGTTGTGTCCTAACTTTCCTTCTCCAATTTGTTGCCCTATATCAGCACCAAACTCAAGCAAGCACATCTTGCTCAATTACCAGTGACTCATGCCACAAAATCAGGTGAGCTGACCACAGTCATTTATTTCTTTCTCTGTCCCTCTAGACCCAGTTCATCAGTATCATTCCTAGTATGGCAACAGATCAACAGTTGCATTCTCCTTTTCCCACTGCCTACATCCCCTGTGGATTTCACAGAGCATCTCATCTATTTCTAAATTTCATTTCTCCTAATTATCACTGTAACCCAGCCTCCAGTACCAGCAGAAATTGTCTGTGAACACAGAAGTTGAAAAGACCAGCAAAACAAGCAACACACAGCCATCACACACTCTAAGAATGAAGAGAAAAAAAACAGAAATCAAAGAACATATCACTAACCAAACAAAGGGAAATACAGCAATCAGAAGTTACATCTATAATTGTCACAATCATAGATACTTAGATTCCAGCAGAAAAATATAATCACTAGCAGCCTGTGCAATATATCTCAAGTAAAGCTAAGATATTTTACAAAGCTCTAAATAATAAATATAGCTAAAGAATAAAAAAAGGCCCTTTAAAATCAACTGTATAAAGATGATAGAGATCCTTAGAAAGAAAATAAATAAATCCCTTAAATAAATCCCAGAAAACACCAAAAAAAGAAAAAATACAGAAAATGAATCCCTTATAGAAACCAAGACAACTGAAACCATTGAAGGAAATAAAACAGTCCAAGACATGAAAACAGAAATAGAAGCAAAAAAGAAAACACAAATTAGGGAAATTATGGAAATAAAAAATTCAGAGAGTGAACAGAAATTACAGAGGCAAGGTTTTAACAACAAAATCAAAGAGAAGGAAATCTAAAGCACTGAAGATAAAATAGAAGATATAGATACACTAGTCAGAGAAAACATTAAGTATAAAAAAATCTTCTGACACAAAATATCCATAAAATCTGGAATACTATGAAGAGACCATTCCTAATAATCATAAAAATTGAGAAAGATAAAGAGTCCCCGGTTAAAGCTCATAAAAATATTAAGAAAATTTTATAAGAACATTTTTATCATAAACAAGAAGATACCTATAAATATATAAGCACACAAAATAATAAATGGGTTGAACAAAGAAAGGAATTCTCACCACATAATATTCATACCATTAAACATACAGAACCAAAGAAGGATATTAAAAGCTACAAGGAAAAAAGACAAAGTAATATACAAAGACAGATCAATTAGAATGCCATCTAACTTTTCAATGGAAATTCTTAAATCTGAAAAGCCTAAACAAATGTGCTACAGACTCTAACAAATGTCAGATGCCCAATTAGACTACTATAGCCTGCGAAAATTTCAATCACCATAAAAAGAGAAATTAAATGTGTCTTGATAAAATCAAAAGTATAAAATAGAAAGAAACAAATCCAGTCCTATAAAATTACTAGAAAAAAATAAACACCCTTAAACATGTATGTAGAAGTCAACTTCATACATGAAAACACAAGAAATAAATAATCTCAGATCAGAAAATCTAAGTGAAGAAAAACACACAATATTAACATCATGTTCACCAAAAAAAGTCAATGATAGATGATCATTGATATCTCTCAACATCAATGAATTCACTTCTGAAATAAAACGGCACAAACTAACAGAGTAGATGCAAATCAATATGCATCCTTATGCTGCATACAAGAAGTATACCTTAACATCAAGAATAAACATCACCTCTGTGTGAAAGTTTGGAAAAAGATATTTCAAGCTAAAGACTAAAGCAGCAGGTTGAAATATTTATGTTAATATTTATCAAAATTATCTTAAATAGAAAAGTTAAAAGAGATGAGAAATGATACTCCATATTCATCGAAGTATGAAAACACAAAGATATGATTTCAATTTTTGACATCTATGTATCAACACAAAAGAATCCAAGTTTTTAAAATAAACACTACTGTACCATAAATCATCATACTCAACTACTCAGTGTTCCATTCTCAATAATTGTCAGGTCATCCTGTAAGGATTTCCAAAGCTTGCATTCACCTGGAATGTAACTATCAATCATCCCTCTGGGTGTGGCGATGCAAACATGGGCCCGCCGACCCTTTTAATGAAAGGGTTCACACAAGCCCGAGCCCCTTCCCTTCTCTCTCTGCTCCTTTCTGCCCCTATCTCTGCTCCCTGCTATAATAAACTCTAGTGTGGTACTTCCGGTGTTGAGATTCCATTCATGCGCCACGTGCAAAAAACTAACACATCCAGATAAAAATCTAAACAGAAGCATAACAGAATTAACAGACACTATGACTCAAATCACCATAACAAATATTTATATAACAGTTTACTGAAACACAAAAATATGTACCAACTTCTCTGCATCTCAAGAAATTTTCGGCAAAATTGAAAACATAATAAAACATAAGGCAATTTTTACACATAATAGAATATTAAAATGACTAGATGCATCCTATAAAACCACATGTTTCTGGACAGGTAGGATCCACATAGTAAAAATGGCAACTCTACCAAAAGCAATCTACAGATTCAATGCACTACCCATCAAAATCCCAACACAATATTTTTTGGACATTGAAAGAACAATACTCAATTTCATTTGCAATGACAGGAAAGCCAGGATTGCCAAAACAATTATGCTCACAAAAGAACTTCAGGAGGCATCATCATCCCTAACTTCAAGTTATACTATGGAGCTACAGTAATAAAAACAGCCTGCTAACTGGGATAAAAACAGACTTGTGGATCAAAGGAATAGAATTGAGGATCCAGACATTAACCCAAAAACCTATGAACACTTGATCTTTGACAAAGAGGCCCAAAATATTCAATGGAAAGAAGAAAGTATATTTAACAAATGGTGTTTGGCATAGCTGGATGATAGTGTGTAGAAAAAATGAAAATAGAACAAAGCCTGTCACCCTGCACAAAACTCAAATCCAAGTGGATCAAAGACCTCAACATAAACCCAGCCACTTTGAACTTGATAGAAAAGAAAGTGGGAAATGCACTTCTACGAATTGGCACAGGCGACTACTTCCTAAATATAACACCAGTGGCACAGACACTAAGATCAACAATCAAGAAGTGGGATCTCCTGAAGCTGAGAAGCTTTTGTAAAGCCAAGGACACTGTCAACAGGACAAAATGACAACCTATAGAATGGGAAAAGATTGTTACCAACCCTACAAGTGATAGAGGATTGATCTCTAAGGTATATAAAGAACTCAAGAATCTAGAGCCTGAAACCTTGAATAACCCAATCAAAAAATGGGGTTCAGAACTAAAAAGGGAATTCTCAGCAGAAGAAATAAGAATGGCTGAAAGGTTCTTGAAAATGTGCTCATCATCTTTAGCCATCAGAGAAATGCAAATCAAAACAACTTTGAGATACCACCTGACAACTGTCAGAATGGCTAAGATAAAAAACACAGATGACAGCCTATGCTGGAGAGGGTGCGGAGCAAAGGGGAACACTCCTCCATTGTTGGTAGGAATGTAAGCTTGTTCAGCCACTCTGGAATGCAGTATGGCAGTTTCTCAGAAAACTGAGAATCAATCTCCCCAAGGACCCAGCAATACCACTTCTGGGTGTATACCCTAAAGACACACAGTCCCACTCCAATGACATTAGCTCAACTATGTTCATAGCAGCATTATTTGTAATAGCAAGAACCTGGAAACAACCTAGATGCCCCACAACTGAAGAATGGATTAACAAATTTTGGTACATCTACACAATAGAGTACCACTCAGCATTAAGAAAAAATTATAACCTAAAATTTGCAAGTAAATGGATGGATTTGGAGAATATCCTCCTGAGTGTGGTTTCTCAAATAATGAAAGATAAGCAGGGGATGTACTCACTCATTAGTGGACTCAAAAAAAAAAAAAAAGGAAAAAAAGAAAAAAAAATAAAGATAAATATCAACCAAAACAAAAAGTTTACACACAGGACATCTCTCTATTCAATAAAGAATTTATCAAAGAAATTAAGAAATTACATATTATTTAGAATTCAATGAAAATGACTATACACTCTCCTGAAACATATAATGTGGTGCCAATGGGTAGGTTCATAATCATAAGAGCTTAAATTTAAAAAAAGGTACAATCTCATACTTCCAAATGTAAAAGCACACCTGAAAACTCTAGAACCAAAAGAAGTAACTACTCTCATAAAGAATAGATATCAGAAAATAATTAAACAGAACTGAAACCAATGATATAGAAACAAAGAGAAAAATATAAAGAATCAATGAACAGAGAGTTGTGTCTTTGAAAAAAATCAAAATTATAGACAAAACCTCATCCAAAATAAAATGCATAGAGAGAATATAAAAATTAATAAAATCAGGCCTCAAGGAAATTCAGAGAATCATAAATATATACTTTAAAACTTGTATTCCACAAAATTGGAAAATATAAAAGGACTGTTAAGTTTCTAGATAGGTACCACTTACTAAAGAAAGAACAGATAAATAATTTAAATTGATATACAACCCCTAGTGAAATAGAAATTGTGGTGGGAATATTCTCTGTATGCTGAAAATAAAAGAACTGGTTTGGCCTATGTGAATCGCCATAGAAGTGTGTGGAGAATCAGAGGATAGACAAGTAAAAGGAGGGTTGTGTTAGCTAGTCTCCATCTGAACCCTGAAGAATAGACATGTAAAAAATCCAGGTGAGCACCAGGCTGGGCCACATGGCAAGTAGATTACTAAAAATGGATTGAATTGAGATGAAAGAGCTAGCTAGTAATGTGCTTGAGACATGGGCCAAACAGAATGAAGTTAATGTAAGTATCTGATTCATTTCTTTGGGGACAAAAGCTGCCATGGGCCAGGTCCAGACCTTGGCCCAAATGGGCTGGGAAATCTTCTACAACATGAAGTAGTCATTAGAAGTTTCCCAATGAAAAAAAGACAAAGCTTAAGTGCCAGAAATTTTTGATGCAGAAATCTACCAGGCCTTCATAGAAAAATCAAAGCCAGTATTCTTCATTTTTTTCTACAAAATAGAAAAAGAAGGAGCATTGATCAATTTATTTTATGAGGCCACAGTTGTCTTGACACCCAAACCACAGAAAGATTCAACAAGGAAATAGAATCAAAGACCAATTGTTCTTATTACCATTGATCTAAAAATAATTGATAAAATACTTGATAACTTAATCCAAGAACACAATAGAAAGATAATACACCATGATCAAGCAGGTGTCATCCTAGAGATGCAGGCAGGGTTCAGCATATAAGTATCTGTCAATATAATCCGCTCAATAACAAAACTGGAAAAATTACATGATCATATCATTGGAGGCTTAAAAAGCATTTAAGAAAATTCAACACACCCTCTTGATAAAATTTTTACAGAGATCAGGGATACAAAGGACATACTAAACACAATAAAGTAAATTTACAGCATGTATATCACCTATATCAAATTAAATGGTATTAATCCTAAAAATATTCTACTACAATCAGAAACAAACTTTCCACTCCCTTCATATCTATTTAATATAGTTCTTAATGTTTTAGCTAGAACATGACTACAACTAAGAGAAATCAAGGAGATAAAAATTGTAGAGAAAGAATTAAACAATTGGTTATTTATAGTTGATAGTATACATGAATGACCCAAAATGATCCAAGAATAGTCTACAACTCATAAACACTTAAAATAGCTGAAAATAACCTAGATTTTTCTCAGCTGAAAAATATATTAAAAATTGCCACATTTATACAATAAAATATTTCTCAGTTGTTAAAAATAACACCTTTTCAATTTTTCCAACAATTTTCTTAAAATCACATAGAAAACATTACATATCATGTAATATGGCACCTATACACTAAGAAATCACGAAATGATTTTTAAGTGAAGAGAATAACTTGAACAATCAAACAAACAATCATCTAAGTGACATGTACTATCCATAAATATTCTCATTACTCTAACAATCCATTGATCAGTAGTGATTTATAGTAATATCATTTTCAGTATAATATACACATAAATGTATGTTCCCCTATCATCTTAAATTTATTTCAAATAAAGAGTTTCTCTAGTACTTGTACTTTTAAAAATAAAAATTAATGAATTATTATGATGGGATTACAAGGAAATCAGTGAGCATTCATTTTAATAAAGTTTTGTCAGTTCAGTCTCATTAAGTAAATAAAACTTTAAAAAATAATAATGATATACTATACATAAATTGAAAAATAAATGAACATGCACATTAGAGTGTATCCATACAATTATTTTGCCAATGATATCCTTATATACACAAAACAGATAATGTCTGACTAGGTTTTGTTATGACATATACTTGGCATTAAGTGCTGAATAACTATTACTATTATATTTAGGGAAACAGTAAGTATTTAGTTATAAAATTTAAATAGTGTAAAAGCCCATGAACAATGTGTATATTTTAGAATATTGCCCTTTCACCACCATCTTTGGGCTGAATTTATGCTCTAGTAATAACTTCTCAATTATGTATGTCTTTGGAACACATCATGCTGATTTATCAATCATTTGATATTCACTTCTGTCTTTAGGAAAGCTGTTACCCTCAATCTATTAACAAAAGCCTCATTTCAAGTTCTGAATTAGTAAAATATTTATGCAACTATGAAGTCATGCTTCTATACTGTCATTCCTCTGTATCCTATTTATATTTTAAATAAATATATCTGCCTTATCTGTTTGAAATCCCTACACTGGCATAATATAGGTACATTACAGGTACTAAGGAAAAAAATTCAATATGCTATGATTAAAATGGCATTTTTTTAAAAAAAAATTAGGTAAAAGTAAATTCATCATCATATGTGACTAAAATGACCAAGATTAATTAAGATAATCTTGAAGAAAAAAACAAATTGCCACAGTTGTGGCATCATACTCATGATTTAAAAATATATTTAAAAGAAACTTATAGTAGTTAACACAGCATGGCTCTAGCATACAGACAGACATAAGAACTGTAGTTGCTTCTTTTTCATTTTTTGTTTTGAATGAAGTCTCATTTTTCATCCATGTTTCTCCTTGTTCAAACTCCCCTCCCCCTCCCTGTCATTCCAGTCACTCACTCTTCTACCCATCTCCTTATCTCCTCCCCAGCAAGAGCAGGAGGTCCCAAGGTCCCAAGGTGGCTTAGTTGATCATCCATTCCTGGTAAATCTGCTTTCCTCTGAAGACACAGTTGGCCCTGGAGATGGGACCCACCCAGGAGGCAGGGCCTAGGGCCTCCTGCTGGAAAGAGTCTGAGATCAGACCATTGGGTGGAACAGATCCCAGGAAGGGATTCTCAAGACTGGGGTCCAAGAGGTGGAATCCACTCACCTTAGACTCCACTCTGAATGGGGACAGAGTTTCCGACGCCCTCAGCAACTGACAGACCTCTGGGTCAAGGAAGAAATTAAGAAAGAAATCAAAGACTTCATAGAATTTAACAAAAATGAATTTACAACATATCCAAACTTGTGGAACACAATGAAGGCATTCTTGATTGGAAAATTCATAACAATAAATGCCTATACAAAAAGCCTAGAGAAAACCCACAATACAGAACTAAGAGCACAGTTGAAAGCCTTAGAACAATTGGAAGCAAATTCACCTAGAAGGAGTAGAAAACAGGAAATAATCAAACTTAGAGCTGAAATCAATACAATTGAAACAAAAAGATCAATACAAAGAATCAATGAATCAAAGAGTTGGATCTTTGAGAAAGTCAACAAGATAGATAAACCCTTATCCAAACCAACCAAAAAGCAGAGAAAGAGTATCCAAATCAGCAAAATCAAAAATAAAAAGGGGGACATAACAGACCCTCAGGAAATCCAAAGAATTTTCAGGTCATACTTTGAAATTCTATACTCCAGAAATATGGAAAACCTAGAAGAAATAGACAGCTTTCTGGAAAGGTACCATTTAACAAAATTAAGTCAAGATCAGATTAAATAACTGAACAGACCTATAACCTTAAGGGAAATTGAAGCTGTCATTAAAAGCCTTCCAAATAAAAAATGCCCAAGTCCAGATGGTTTCAGTGCAGAGTTTTAACAGACATTCAAAGATGAACTATTACCAATACTCCTCAAAATGTTTCACACAGTGAAAAATAAAGAAATATTGCCAAATTCCTTTTTTGAGTCCACAATTATCCTAGTACACAAGCCACTCAAAGACACTAAAACGAAGGACAATTACAGACCAATTTCCCTCATGAGTACTGATGCTCAAATTATCAACAAAATTCTGGCAAACTGTATACAACAACATATAAAAAATATCATCCACCATGATCAAGTAGGCTTCATCACAGAAATGCAGGGATGGTTCAATATACATAAAACCTTAAATGGCATCCATCATATACACAAAGTGAAGGAAAAAAAACAACACACGAAAACATACTTAGATGCTGAAAAAGCCTTTGACAAAATCCAACACTCCTTTATGATAAAATTCCTGGAGAGATCAGGAATACAGGGAAAATATCTAAGAATAATAAAGTCAATTTCCCAGAAGCCCATAGCCAACATCAAACTAAAAGGAGAAAACTCAAAGCAATCCCACTAAAATCAGGAACAAGACAAGGATGTCCCCTCTCCTCTTATCTGTTCAATGTAGTTCTTGAAGTTTTAGCTAAAGCAATAAGAGAATGCAAGGAGATTAATGGGATTGAATTTGGAAAAGAAGAAGTGTAACTGTCTCTGTTTGCAGATGATATGATTGTATACATAAGTGACATACAAAATTCTACCAGGGAACTCCTACAGTTCATAAACACCTTCAGCAATGTAGCAGGATACAAGATTAACTCAAAGAAATCAGTAGCCCTCCTATACACTAAAGATAAAAAGGCTGAAAAAGAAATAAGGGAAATCTCACCCTTTATAACAGCTCCAAATAGTATTAAATACCATTGAGTAAATATAACCAAAGAAGTAACAGATATATTTGACAAAAACTTTAAATCACTAAAGAAAGACATTGGAGAGGATATTGGAAAATGGAAAGATCTCCCATGTTCCTGAATAGGTAGGATCAACATAGTAAAACTATCAATTCTACCAAAAGCAGTCTACACATTCAATGCACTTTCCATCAAAATCCCAACACAATATTTTACGGACCTAGAAAGAACAACACTCAACTTCATTTGGAATAACAGAAAAGTCAGGATAGATAGAACAATTTTGCTCAACAAAAGAACCTCAAGAAGGATCATCATTCCTGACTTTAAGTTATACAATAGATCTACAGTAATAAAAATAGCCTGATACTGGCATAAAAACAGACTTTCTGATCAAAGGTAATTGAATTGGAGATCCTGAAAAAAAACTTAAAAACCTGTTTACACCTGATCTTTGACAAAGAGGCCCAAAATACTCAGTAGAAAAAAGGTAGTATCTTTAACAAGTAGTGTTGGTATATCTTTATAGTTTTGTGTAAAATATTGCAAATAGATCCAAGCCTATCACCCTGCACAAAACTCAAATCAAAGTGGGTCAAAGACCTCAACATAAACCTAGCCACTTTGAACCAGATAGAAATGACAGTGTGAAATACCCTCCAACACATTGGCACAGGCGAGTACTTCCTAAATATAACACCAATAACACAAACACTGAGATCAACAATCAATAAGTGGAACCTCCTGAAACTGAGAATCTTCTGTAAAGTCAAGGACACAGTCAATAAAACAAAATGACAGCCTATAGAACAGGACAAGATTTTCACCAATCCTACAAATGACAGAGGACTAATCTCTAAAATACATAGAGAACTCAGGAAACTAGAGCCCAAAACCTTGAATAATCCCAATCAAAAAATGGAGCTCAGAAGTAAAAAGAGAATTCTCAGCTGAAGAATTACAAATGACTGAAAGGCACTTGAAAAAGAGCTCAACATCTTTAGCCATCTGAGAAATGCAAATCAAAACAACTTTGAGACACCACCTGACACCTGTCAGAATGGCTAAGATAAAAGACACAGATGACAGCCTATGCTGGAGATGTTGGTTAGCAAGGGGACCATTCCTCCATTGGTAGGAGTGTAAGCTGGTTCAGCTTCTCTGGAATGCAATTGACGATTTCTCAGAAACCTCAAAATCAATCTCTCCAAAGATCCAGCAATACCACTACTGGGTATATATTCTAAAGATGCTCATTCGCAATCCAAAGGCATTAGCTCAACTATGTTCATAGCAGCATTATTCATAATAGCAAGAACCTGGAAACAACCTAGATGCCCCTCAGCTGAAGAAAGGACTGACAAAGTATGGTACATTTACACAACGGAATACTACTCAGCAGTGAGAAAAACTGATATCCTTATATATGCAGCAAATGCATGAATTTGGAGAATATCCTACTGAACGAGGTGTCACAAACTCAGAAATATAAATAGGCGACATACTCATTAGTGGACTTTAAACAAACAAACAAACAAAAAAACCAATCATTTCAAAGCTGCAAACCACAACCACTAAGCAGCTTGGGATCTGAAACACCTTGGACTTGCACCTTGGAGCCCATTTCCTCCAGAGGAACACCTGACCCAGTCTTGATGTGGGAGTGAGGAAAGCCGATCTGTCTGGAGTGGATGTTGAACTAAGCCACCTTGGGACCTTGGGATCTCCTGCCCTTGCTGGGGAGGACATAAACTGATGGAGAGATGAGTGAGTAACTGGGAGGGGCAGGAGGGAGAAGGTAGGCTGAACAAGGGGATATGTGAATAAAAAAATGACTTTTTTCATAATAATAATAATATAAATAAATATTTCTTTTTAAAAAAAGGAAAAGCAGAAAAATGGTATAAGCATGCTAGAGAAAGATGTAAAAATTTCTCAGAAGAGGTAGAAGTGATGGAATAGCTTAAGTGTACTGTCATGAACTTAAAAGCAAATGAGAAAATTTACGAACTGGAATGAAGGAACACTTCTTAATGAATGCAAATTAAAAAGGAAACTTCAAAATAATGAAATCTGCCACTTTTTTTTCTCTACAGAGAAAATTCTTTACCAATTATGAAAACAATGATGGGAGAGGCAGTTGATGTAAAAATGGGCATTGTTAAATCCCCAAGACTTGTCAACTGATATTTTAATAACATTATAGAAAAGTAATATAATTAACCACATTCATTTTATGTAATTAAATATTCTATAAATTAGAGGACATTGTAAAAGGAAAAATATGTTTTCAAAAACTTTGTAGGAATAATTTTCATTGTTTATTTTCCCCCCACAGAGTAAAGTAGTTTTCTTATCCAAAAAAAAAAAAAAACCTGCTTTCCCCATTCCAACTTCAAGGCGAGGTGAGGTGTTCCTCTGGAGGAAATGGGCTCAAAGGTGCCATTCCAAGGTGCTTCAGATCCCATACTTTATTCCAGAGGGAATGAACAAACTGACACTCCCACCAACAATGGAGAAGTGTTCCCCTTGCTCTGCAACCTGTCCAGCATAGGCTGTCATCTGTGTCTTTAATCTTAGCCTTTCTGACAGGTGTAAGGTGGTATCTCAGAGTTGTTTTGATTTGCAATTCTCTGATGGCTAAAGATGTTGAGGAGTTTTTCATGTGGCTTTCAGCCATTTTTAATTCCTCTGCTGAGAATTTCCTATCAAGTTCAGTGTGGATAGGGTTATGCTGAGGTCTTTGATCTCTTGAATTTTAGTTTTGTGCATGGTGATAGGTTGCTTCTTTTTATACTCTTTTACTCTTTTTTGGGGGAGGGAGGCCCACCACCAATCCCATACAAGTACATAAAGGCTTATTATCTCTTATGAGTGCCCTGCCTTTCTTTGCCACCATTTTTAAAATTTAATTATCCCTTCTAACTTTTGCTTCTGGGCTTTTATCTTTTTTTATTTCTGTATACCTTTCTTCTTTTTTCATCGCTGACTATATAGTTGGGTGGCTGGCCACTGGTGTCCTCCTCTCCTTCAACTTTTCTTGTTTCTTTCTTTCTTCCAGAAATCTCCTACTATTTATTCACTTCATCTGCCCACCCACCTTATCTTTTCTTGTGCCTTGCTGTTTCTGTTCAGATCTTTATAAGTCCAATAATGTGTTTTAGACAGGCAAAATACCACATAAGAAATTGCAATTATATGCACTTAATAATTTTTAAATTATTAGAAAATTTGCATTATTAAACAAATGCTCCACAGCATAAACAAGCATAACAGATCCTCAAATAATATTCTACAATAATATTCAATGGAAATAAGTAAAAAACTCAGAATTAAACCAACCCATGCATGGCAAATTGTCCCTTGATAAAAATATTAATGTTATGCAGTAAGAAGAAGGGTTCTTAAATATATAGGTTTTGGGAAAATCTAAAAACCTCCAGGCAAAACATTGTAAGATGCTAATATTGGTCAAAATCCTCTAGAATATGATATCCAATATAATATATGACAAATAAGGATAAATAAGAAAAGAATTACTATGTAGAATTGAATCACATATTTGTAGAGCCTGAGGAGAACTGTCTGTAGTCTAAAAACTGGAGGGTAAAAAAATTATCTCAAGTACAATATAAACTTAGGATTCATAAGTTCTGTTGATTTATATCCTAATTTGAGTCTAGACAGAAAAAAGTAAACCTATAACAGAAACAAAAAAATAACACAAAAAGAGATTTGCTGCATGAGAAGAGGAGAATAGAATTGTTTCAGCTTAAGCAAGCACAAGAGCAGTCTTAAACCTGCTTGTTCTGAGCCAAGCTTCAGTGCGTTACTGCATGCTCACTCATGCTAATTACTATTAAGGTACTATAATAATGCCAATGTCTTCCAGAAACAAGCTCACAAATGCATCCAACAGTTTTCACCAGATATCTGAGAATCCAGTCTGGTTATACATAAAATCAACCACCACAGGTACCTTACACTATAAACAGATATTACCTAAAAGGCAGGAAAGTCTCAAACATAAAATATGACACCATAAAATTCCCAGAAGAAAATAGAGAAAGTAAAACTATGTGACATTGATTCAGGCAACATTGTCTTATATATGACACCAAAAGCACAAACAACAAAAGTAAAATTAAACAACTGAGACTACAGCAGACAGACAGAGTTCTTCACAGTAGGAAAAAAGAAATCAATAAAGCCTATAGAATGGTAAAAGTATTTGGAAACCACATAGCTAATAGTATGTTATATCTCAAAATATACTAGAATGTTTCCCAGCTCCATAGCAATCAGTAAAGAGCTTAACAAATAGGCAAAGAGTGTTTGGTGATTGCTGCTTTACCTCATTCATTACTGTAATCTAAAAATTTTGATCTGATAGGAGAATGGTAGATTCCAGGGGCTCAATGTATTGGAAGAGAAGAAACAAAGAAACATTGCTTTATCAATGTTCTATCAATTTAAAAAATATAAAGTTGTAGAGCCTGACTAATCATGACAGTAAGTTACTATGGTGTATCTCTGAAAGCTAGAAGAAATGCTTAATGGTTTTAGTCAAAGAAAGAGTTAGTGTTGAAGATGCCTATCTATTATCTATCTATCATTTATTTATTATGTTTCTATCTATATACCTATTTAGTATCTGCCATCTATCTACCTACTATTTATTTATATCTATCATCTATATATAAATAGATATTCATCTCTCTAGATATATTCATAGATGACATAAATAGCATATTTAAATGACATAAATAACTGCATCAAAATATCATATTGTGCTCTTTATTATACACTGTTTTACGTTTCTATGAAGTAAAAGCTAGACTTAAACTCAAAAAGTCAAGTTATTAAAATGACTTTGAATAAAAAGCCCAGAAACACTGGCATGAATGTGGGTAGATATTTCATGATCTTAAGTATAGACTTGGGAGCTGAAGCTACAGTGAGATATTACTTAAGACTGTTACTGTGGTTTCTTTGAAAAAAAATAAGAAGTCAATAACTTGAGAAAACTTGTAGGGAAAGAGAAACTGTTTATTCTTGGTAGAAATGTCAAATAGTGAATTCATTGCAGGTAGCATAATTTTCTTGAAACCATAAAAAGTGCACATATCACACAAGTAGTAGTACAAGCTATAAGTTTATAACAACAAAAATAAAATAGGAACCAAAAGAGACATCTGAGTTTTAGTGAATTTTGGAGAAATATTTGCAATAAATAAATTATAGGTATAATTAAAATGCTGACAAATTTCTGTGCATGGACTGGCATCTTGCAGCCTGTTCCCTCCATAGGAACACCTAACTCAGTCTTGATATTAGGATGAGGAAATCAGACTTGCTTGGAGTGGATGCTGAACTGATCCACCTTGAGACCTCTTGACCTTTCTGGGGAGGGGATGAGGGGATAGGGAGAAGGGAGGCTGACAGCTGACTGGGAGGGTTTGGGAGTTGGAACAAGGGGATACATGATGAAAAAAAAATTTATTCTATAAAAAGAAAAAAGAAAAGAAAAAATGAAAAGAAAGAAAAAGAAAATAATAAATGGCAAATAATAGATTGCTATAAGTAAAGACACAGAAGAGAAATATATATAGCAAATAAAATAATATTTATCCTTCAATGAAGAATTTACTATTTGTAAAAATATTAACAGATAATATATAAAATGCAATGTCTAGGCAAGTGACTAGAAATTTAATTTTAGTTTTAAAATACTTCAGAAAGAAGAAAAGAAAAACAAATCAAGGAGTATGGTGAACTTAGAAAAATTATGTGCAAGCTGACAAATAATATATACAAAATTTTAATAAAACTTATGGTGCAGCACACAACTAAGTATATTTTCTATGGAAACATAAAAATAGTCCCATACCAAATTTCACAAGTTGGAAAATACAATAGTTTCATGGAAGAACAAGTTTATTTTTTATGTGACATAAAAGGTATATTTAAATTATTGAAAATAAAGTGTTACTGTGAGTTTTCTCACTTTAAAGCAGTGACAGAGATCATCCTACATTCACAGAAAATATGAAAGAAATAATATAATAACACAGATTCTATGTTTTTCAACATTATTCTTGACATTTCAATAAAACACAAATAAGCAAGAATATGAAACATAAGTCTTAAGTGTTAAAAAAGCAAAATTAAAGTGGAACTAACTAAAAATTGCTTCCTATATTTTAGTACTAGCTTCTACATTTCATAATCACATAATGCTTAAAAACATAAAAATATCTTTATTTTAAAAAATGCACAAATATTTAAACTGCCCATGTCAGATGATTGGGAAGATATGAATGAAGTTTAGAGCTGGTGTATTTGATAATCAGGACAACTCCTTCTGCACTGTTCAGTCTTTCTTGGTTGCAGAACTATCTTCCCTTGAGCTTCTTGTCCTTCCTACTTGGTATTCCACACACTAATGAGATGTAAAATGATACCTTCCCAAGAGCTTCCATTCATCCTGCATGGTAGTCTACACATGAGACCATGAGACATGCACAATTTCACATATTTCACATAATTGACCTAGCTGCCAGCAAAATGTCTTAGCATATCATCTTACTGATTAGCATCTGAAATGTATATATAATTTTAGAACTTTAAAAAGAAAAATATTTTATTTTATATGTATTTTATTTTAAATAATGATTGTGCATTGTTTTCCTCCTCTTATGCCAATCCCTTCCCTCCAACTCCCTTCTTTCATTTTTTTGTTCAGAGAAGGGCTGTCCTCTATGGATATCAACCATGCAATACAAATAATGTTGCAGTAAACTAAGAATATCCCCTGTATTATGTCTGGGCAAGGCAACCACTATAAGAAATAGGATTCCAAATTCTAGTAAATGTCCAAAGACAGTCTCTAATCTGACTGCTAGGAGTGCCACAAAAAGATTAAGCTACAATTTAGACAGGCTGTTTTTGTCCTACCTGGTCACAAAGCCAATTTCAAAGTAATCACTCAGAAAAATATCAGTTATAAATGCTAGATCAGTAACTCAAGCTTATTACTAACTAGCTCTTATACTAGTTAGTAATTTTCATCTACCTTTAGCAACATGTCTTGTTACTTTTGCTCAGTACAGCATTCTCATCTTGTTTCCTCTGCATCTGGTTAATGACTCCTGAATTCTACCCTTCTTCCCATTAAGCTCAGTTTGTCTTTCCTGCTAACTTCTTGCCCAACTACCTTCCTCACAGCTTTTTATTAACCAATGAGAGGAATCTGTATTCACAGCATACAAAAAGACACATAGCATTTCCCCTTCTGTGTCAAATCAAAAAGAATGGATTTAACTTTAACATAGCAAAATTACACATAACAAAACACTTATCAAACAAGAATCAGTTACAATACCCAGTCTATTCCTACTTGGCAAAATAAAGAAAATATAGCATCTTCTGTCCTATTTTTGTAAGCCTAAAATTTTATATTTAATTCATCTTTTATCATAACTATGGAAGAGTATACTTAAAACTATCTAGTCTTAAACAACGCCAAAGACACCAGAAAGATATAGTATTACTTGAGTAAACAGAAAGTGCAAGGCAAAAAACTTTCAAAATTCTAGAAATGACAAAGATATCTGGCTACCTGGACAGTCACCCAAAGTTTCTCTGTAACCTTGGGACATCCATCTTCAGCACATGGGCTTAAAGTTTCTGGAAGACTCATTAGTGAAACACAAAATTTGAATAGCTGTTCTATCTATTTTGGCAAAGTTATCAGTTGCTTTTTTGTGTGTCCGACAGAATATCAGGTAGTTTCTTCTTTGAAACTAAAACTCATTTATTATTATTATTATTATTATTATTATTATTATTATTAACAAAGAATTCACATTTTCTATCCTGTATATCCTTATTCAAGGTTCTTTCCCCCTCCCAACACATCAGGTCATTCTCTCTTCTCCACAACTCCCCCCACCCTGGGCAGGCGGCAGGTGGTCCCGCTGTCCCAGTATTGCTTTGTTCAGCCTCCACTCCTTGCAGATCCAGTTTTTTTCCCCCAACCTCAAGACTGAATCAGGTGTTCCTCTAGGGGGAGTGGAATCCAAGGAGTCAGTCCAAGATGTTTCTGATCCCAAGCTGTTCAGTGGTTGAGGTTTGCAGCTTGGAAACAGAAGCTCTTAAGGACTATTCTGCCTTGTTATAGCAAAGTTTAGTGGTCACTTTTTCTGGCTTCTGTATGTCCAGTTTATACAGCAAACTGTCAAACAGTACAGGCAAAAACTTTTCTTTGTGTGTGCAGATGGCTGGCCCTGCCCACATTGAATGAAAAAACTCTCTAAGATTTTTTTGATGTCCATCATCTCTAAAGTGAATTGGTGCTGCCAAGATCTGTGTCTTCTTGTCATAAAAAATTCTGTTAACAAAACTTTTCAGATGCCATATTCGATGGGTCTTTTAAGTATTTGAAGACCATATATCTAAAGTATATCTGGATATAATCCTGAAAATATACCTAATGTATCTACAAATTTGAATGTTGTAGATAATTATTAACCTATGTTTTTGGTTATCCTGAATAGTTTACAATAAACACTTTCAAAAATTAGAACTTTAACTTATAAATGAACAGCATAGGAACCATACCTTAAACAAGATTAGAAACACAGCTACAATAAGTAGTAACAAGAACAATCTTAACTTTGTACCAATATACAAAAGTTCTTTAAACAAGAATAGAAACATATTATACAGAATAAACAAATCGAATTTAAGTTTGTATTACTATATCAAGACCTATGCCAATGTAAAATATCTGATATTAATAGTTGTCTTTAAATCCTATAATCTTATATTCCCTTAAATCATAACAAATACCAGATACCAAAGGCTACTCACACCCCCCAACACTTGGAAACATGGGCATCGTTTTTTCCATGTTGTTTCTTACTGTTTTTGAGAAAGGGCATCATAGAGCTCCCTGAAAAAAATTGAGATAATGGCCAAGTCCTGGGAAAACCAGTTGTAATATTTGTTGACAGATATCACCTGTCAAGTTTCAGGAGGCCTCCCTTGCTCAAATCGGATCCATATTAATCAGTAACAAACTACAAGCTCTTATTTTCTGTTAAGAAATAAAAAACAAAACCCTTCCAAATGTTTTTCTGATGTTTTTCATTGTTTATTTGAAAATAATTTTTTGCTTTTTTTAAAGTTAAGAAATTCTTATAATATCCAGGTTGACATATTAAATCACTCCCTCTTTTAATCTTATGTATTCCAGCAGCTCTTTCTTGCCTATCAATCATCAAAAAATTCAAATTCAACACATTATACAGGATCTAGACATTCTGTGTATTTTTTCTTTTGTGGCTTATTATATTTTATTACTCTGTTTATTTTTTAAGGACTTTCTCTTCTCAATTTATTTTTCCCCAAGATTTTTAACTCTCCATAACCTGCCTAGATGGATTTTTGTTTTGTTTTGTTTTGTTTTAATTCGTTTTGTCTTAATATGTGTCCACTGCATCTCTCTCTTTTTTTTGAGAACACATGAGTTTTTAAACTTCTAGGATTAAGCAGGAGCTCTCGTGACTGGCTTTACCCATGTCCCTGGGATATGAAAGTTTAACTTTATTGCAGTGGTAAAGAAAGGAGTCACATTTACAGTCCCACAAGTCTGAGGAGTTTCTAAGTTCATGCCACCACTAAGCTGCACGTCGGCTTCTTAAAAACACTGAATAAGTGTTTGGTAGCCTCATAAAAGAGCCATACAGTTTTTTTTTTTTTCCATTAATGCTAAGTCAAGAAGCTGTCTCTTAAAGGTGTTTTGCCTCTGCTTGCCACCAACAGACAAAGACTACACCCAAAAAAGCTGCCACCAAGAAGTCAGGCTTGTCGCAGTTTTTTTTTGGTTTTTTTGTTTGTTTGTTTGTTTGTTTTTGTTTTTTTTTGTTTTTTGTTTTGTTTTTTTTTTATGTGTTTAGAGTCTGTTTTTAGCTTTCATGGGTTTTATGTGAAAATTTTTGCCAACCATTGTGCATCACATGTAGGCATAAGTTTCTGTCCTGCCAACTCCCAAATCTGTAAATTGATCTTGGTAAAATGACCATTTTGACTATGTTAATCCTACTATTCCATGTACATGGAATATCTTTCCATCTTTTGATACTTTTTCCAATATTTTCTTTCCAAGACTTGAAGTTATTGTCATACAAGTCCTTTACTTTTCTGGGATAAAATTCAAAAATACATGGATAGATGTTGTGGGATTATGTTTTGGCACATTGTAAATATTTGCCCCTCCTACTTGTTTAATAAAATATTGATTGGCCACAAGGCAGAAAGAAAGTGTGATTGGGGCTATCAGACTAAGAAAACTCTTGAAAGAGGAAAAGTCAGACAAGGATATCACCAGCAGGTGCAAAGGAATCAGGACAAGAATGCTGCTCTTAGCATTGTAAATGGAGAGATAATAAGAGTTGACATGATACTGAGAGGTCTGATATCTGAGTTTCATGGGGTGCATGATATAAAAACACCAAATAATAAATATATATGAAAAAAGCTAAAAAAAGGATAAAAATATTATGATTAATATCAGGGTTTCACTGGCTTTGTAACTTTTAAAGGCTTGGTTTATTTTTTTAAGTTTTATGTTACCCATATCCTTGGGATATGAGAGCTTATTTTTTAAAGTTTTAAAGTTAATATGAATTTGTAATAGTTCTTTAAGTTATAGTAGAATTCAGTAGTAAGTTCATATTTTCCTGTGATTGTTTTTTTTATTGCTTTTTTATTTTTAGTATGGAGTATTTTATTAGTATCTTAAGTATTTCAAGGTTATAAAGTACGTATTTGTTAAAATCATTCATTGAATTTAGGTTTAATTTTGCTATCTAAGAACTCACCAGCTTTTTTTTCAGAATCTTCAATTTATCAAAACAAATTTATAATGTGTGTCCCTATGATTTTTGGGAATTTTATTCATATCTGTAAGAATGTTTGCGTTACAATTTCTAGTATTATTGAAGTAGGTCTTCCATTTTATTGTTTAATTTGGTTAAGAATTTGCCAAATTGTGTTTAATCTTTAAAAACTAAAGAAAAAAGTAATAAACAAATAAATAAAAGAATGCTGCTCTGAAAAATGATACTAAGTCACTTGCCTAACTATAGATTAGTTTAAGAGTTAAGAGTTAGCCACTTATATGCCTGAGCCATAGGTCAGTTAGCATGATATTAATGTAAGATTTTGCGTCATTATTTGGAACCAAGCAGCTAAGGTTGGTCTGTCTAGGACAGCTGGTTTGAATTTGGTGGCTTTTGCAGTCCAGAAACTTTATATTGCAGAGAAAACTAAGAAAAGTCATCCCGAGTGAGGGAACTCAGACTCAGAAAGATAAATATGATATGTGCTCACATAGAAGAAAATATTAGCTGCAAAATGAAGAATAGTCATGCTGAAAAGTAAAGGGTAATCCTCAGAGACATAGAGGTTAGGTGCTGAGGAGGCCCGATGGAGGACTCATAGATTTTCTTGAGAAAAAAAAATAGAATGAATTTTGCAGGTAGATTGAGGGCATTATTATATTGACATCTTTTTCATCCAATTGTGTTTGGATCTATTTTAGATCTCTGGGAAATCCAGCCTCTGAGTTGTAGCACTCCAGGAATTCTCAGAAGTGGGCTCACTCTCCTGGATAGGCTTTAAGTGTGGAACATTCATTTTTTTGGCCACTACCACAATGTCATGATCATGATTTCCTTTTTCCTCCAAATCCCATTGTTTGGACTTACTATAGGTCAAGGTTGATGGATGGATTGGTGTCCCAATCTACTTGGAGTCTTACAGGTAACAGGAGATGGCCAGATTAGAATAAAAGCCTTAGGTGGGTTCAGTCTTGCAGATTCCTGGGAGTCTCTTTTACTGGATTTCTACATGACCCTGAAATGATCCTCCTTTCCTGAGTCATCCCTTCCTGTAGTCTTCCCTTTCATCCACCCCACAACCCAATCACTTATGCTCCCATCCCTCCTGCCCTCTAAACTGGCATGAGACAAACACATAGATAATTCTAGAGGATTATCTAGCAGGTGACATTTTACATTCTCCTCTGGGTAAGGCTAATGCTGAAGCACTAAAAGATTTGTTCATGTAAAGTTGACCATCTCCAGCTATGGGCAGAAATGCATACTATATACAAATAAACTAAAGAAAAAAATACACAATTCCTTACATATATGAGGCGGTCTGGGAGAATTGAAGAGAGGGAAATAGGATTCAGGATATATTATAGACAGAAGAATGAAAACACAAAGAAGCGAATAAAAAAATGAATCCCTGAATTCAAACATGTAACAACATTACAGGTAGCTTTTTAATCAACACATCAATTTCAAGAATAACTCTGACTCGGAGAATGGCGGCCAAGTCCTGGCTTTGGCGCTGGGGTTGGGGTCAGTGGTGTCCAGGGAGGCCGGGGCCAGGAGGCCCCACGACACTATTACATTTTCTTCTGTTGCTGGGGCAGGTGGCTGAGGATATAACCGACCGCAACAGTGAACACCTTAAGCGGGAGCACTCGCTCATCAAGCCCTACCAAGGGGTTGTTTCCAGTTCCATGCCACTCTGGGACTTCCAAGGTAGTACCATGCTTAAGAGCCAATATGTGCGCCTGACCCCTGAGGAGCGCAGCAAGGAAGGCTCGATTTGGAACCACCAGCCATGTTTCCTCAAGGACTGGGAAATGCATGTCCACTTCAAAGTCCATGGCACAGGGAAGAAGAATCTCCACGGAGATGGCATCGCCTTGTGGTACACCCGGGACCGCCTTGTACCAGGGTCTGTGTTTGGAAGCAGAGACAACTTCCATGGTTTAGCCATCTTCTTGGACACATATCCCAGTGATGAGACCACTGAGTATGTATTCCTATACATCTCGGTGATGGTGAACAATGACTCTTTGTCATACAATCATAGCAAAGATGGACGCTGGACGGAGTTGGCAGGCTGTACAGCTGACTTTCGCAACCGGGACTATGATACCTTTCTGGCTGTCCGCTATTCCCGGGAAAGAGGAAAGTATCGACTGGACCAAGATAGAACCCGGAGTCAACTTCCTCAAGTCTCCTAAAGACAACGTAGATGACCCCACTGGAAATTTCCGAAGGGGTCCCCTGACAGGGTGGAGAGTGTTCCTGCTGCTGCTGTGTGCCCTCCTGGGCACAATTGTTTGTGCTGTGGTGGGCGCCGTGGTGTTTCAGAAGTGCCAAGAACGGAACAAACGCTTCTACTGAGCGGCCAGTCTGGCTAGAGGGGCCCGACCTTGGCCGGGGCTCTTACGTGAACTTTTTTTTGTACTGGGATTGTCAAAACAACCAAGAAACCTACCTTATTTCTTAACTATTTCAAAGAAATAATTAAAGTATTTTCATACATTTTGTTTCTGGCCCAACTGAGACAGCTGCAGGACTGGAGCTCAGGGTTAGCACCCTACAGCTGGAGGGTCTTGCCCATCCCAAGCCTTGCTCTTAGGAGCAGGGGAGTCTGTTCTGGGGGCCCAGCTGAGGCCCTGCGGGTGGCTATCAGACACAAGAGGTTCCATGTGCTCATGGTCATCTACTTAAAGTCCCAGGAGTGGTTTGTTCTGAGGCTTGTGGTAGCAAATAGGGTTTGGGATTCTGGGCCTTTCTGTGTCCCTATAGCTTTGTACGAGGAGGACCCCAGCTACAGCTAGATAATGGGGCCCAGGTGGATAGGGCCCAGGGTGTGATCATTTCCTAAATAAAGTAGCCAATCTCCACCTTGAAAAAAAAAATAACTCTGACTCAGTGTATAAGAACTTACTTACTTCTCTGGGTCCAAGATTTAATTCATCTGTGTTTATGTATTTTGGGGGGTTTATTATGTTTATAAGCAATCAAAATCTCTGTCTTGTGTTTTTAACTCTTTTAATGTATTTGAATTCTGTAGTTGGCCAAATTTTTACAGAATAACCCTCCACTAATCTAATGTCAGCAATTGCCATTTAGCTTGGTGGGTCCAAAAATTTTAAAAGGTCAAAATAAATGAGGAATTTACTGGAACAACAACAACAACAAAAAAAGGCATAAAAAGGAGCAAGGGAATGAGAGTGGGTGATAGAGAGAGGCAAAACACAGTAGATGCATATAATTTTTAAAATATTGCTAACATTTTAACTGCAGATTACAAGTTGGATTCAATACAAATAATTTGTTTCAATGGAACTAATATTGTAGATGCAAATAACACTTTATAATTATCATTTTCTTTTGTACGAACCAATGTGGGATAATACTTTTGTTACACTGTGAAGATTTGTTTCTAGGAGAATCCCTGGTAGGGAGAAAATAGAGAAAATCTCCTTAGCTAATTGGGAACATAAGGAGTTGAAACCAACAAGTGGGAACAAATAACCAGAGGAGATGATTGAGTGAGAGGAACAACAAGGAGGGAGAAAAAAAAGAGATGGAGATCTTAATAGATGAAGTCAATGTGGGGCTGGAAAGAGACCATGTGCTAGGGAAACCTCTAAGAACTCACAGGATGTCCCTGGTTAGGTCTCCAACCAATAGTGAAGGTGTTGCCTAAACAGGACTTTCCCCATAATCAAATGAATCACCACCTTAAGTGCCATCACAGAGCCTACATCCAACAATGAATGAAGGTAGAGGCAGGGATACATGGCTGAGTACTGGGCTGAGTCCCTGATCAAGCTGAGATCAGGAGAGTAGAGTCTATGTGAGCAAGGGGATAGGGACTATGAGGAAAATTCTCACAGTGATGGCTGGCTAGAGCTCTGAGGAGCTCACTGAATCATGAACAGCTACTGGGGAACCATCAAGAAAAGAAACTAGGTCCTTCAAGGATAGGCACCTGTCCACTGACATGGGCAGTATGTGGAGCCTCAAGGGGAGAGGTCAGACTGTGTTTCTGTGTATGAACTGTTACTTCGGAGCCCATTCTCTCCAGAGGAACACCTAACCCAGTCTTGATATTAGGATGAGGAAGTCGCACTTGCCTGGAGTGGAGGCTGAGCTAATCCACCTTGGGACCTCTAGCCCTTTCTGGGGAGGGGATGGAGGATAGGGAGAAGGGAGGCTGAAGGCTGACTGGGAGAGGTCGGGAGACAGAAGGGAGTTGAAACAAGGGGATACATGAATTAAAAAAAAACCTTTACACTATAAAAATATATAAATAAATAAATTTAAAACAAAACAGAGAAAGATTTGTTTCTGGTATGGGTTTAATAAAACTGACTGGTCAATAGCTAGACATGAAATATAAGTGGGGCAACCAGACAAAGAGAATTCTGGGAAGAAAAAAGGCAGAGACAGCAGATGCCAGCCAGACACAGAGGAAGCAAGATGAGAATGCTGCAGTGAAGAAAAGGTATCAGAAGCATTATGGGTTAATTCAAATGTAAGGGCTAGTTAGTAATAAGCCTGAGTTACTGGCCCAAACGTTATTGTAATATTAGCCTCTGTCTGACTCAATAATAATTTAGAATGTGTTTAAAAATATCCTGTGTTGAATTGAGCTCCTGGCTGAGCAATTACAACAATATTAAAGCTTCTAGTCAATTATTTGAGAAGAGGCTGCTAGATATTTGAGACTTTCTGGTAGGACAGAAAACTCTAACTACAGGCCAACCTTTCTGAACTTGAGAACCTCTAACTGTTTCTCTCAATCACACTTTTTAAACAAGGCTTAGATTTAATATCAGTTTTATTACTTCTCTACAGTGTTAATCATTTGTCCTAAACTGTATGAAGTTATACAAACTTAAAGAAAAGCAGAGTTCTAACACAAAATCTTGTAGAGTTTCAGTGATTCCTAGCATATGACTATAGTTATCTTGCAAAACAAATGATGAGAATTTGAATACTGATTGCTACTATAAGAAAGTTGGAATAAAACACAGCTCATCAGTGTTGGTAAAAAGGAAAAATCAAAGTCAACTAAATATAAAAGATCACTTTGACTTGCCAAGAAAAAATGCTTGAAACTTCCATTTCCTTTACAGCTGTTTCCTATCAAAATTCAGTCTGAAATGTACTAGAGTTCACATTTGGTTTTAGGGTAATTTATTTATTTTTTGTTTCTTTTCTTCAATTGCAATCCAACTTTACATAAAAGAGAAGCTAGAATATTCATTTTTGAAATTATTTTTCTTTTCTCCCTAGGAGGAAAATTTACAATAAATTTTATGGATGAATGGGATGATTTTAATTTTTATTAGAAAAAATATAGCTTTCAGTTGTTGTTCAGTGTGACCTAAAGCTAATTACATTTTAAATGTTCTAAAATAAAGTGTGAACACATAAATTTTTATCTATGCAAGAGGCTTCCCGTACTTGAAATAGGTTGATTGTTTGCATTTGAAAATTTTTCTCAAAAATCACATATTTGAATAATTTAATAATAGAAGACCTAATGGGCATCTTCTTTTTTAAGTATAATAAAGCAAAACCATTAGGGCATAAATACCTCACTAAATGACTAAAAGTAGACTCTTTTATGTATTCTGATATGTGTTTCTTCTTCAGTTATCCATTTTTTTTAATGTACTAAAAATTATATGGACAAAATTATAATAATAAGGAACTGATATAAAAGACATGAAGAACCTTAAATATAGATTACTAAATGTAAGATGACAATGTGATAAATAAATATACTTTCAAAGTTCAGCAAAATGATGTGAGGAATATACAAATCAGGGAATTTACAAAGCAGTGGGAAGATTTTTTGTGATATTTCAGTTGTACATGTAGATTACTGCACTTTTCTCTAAGCTTAAAAAGTATTCTGAACAGAGAGTGAATTCTAACTTAAGTAAATGCAGATTCATCCCCACTCTGGAGAGAAAGACCATAGATGAAGGCCAAAGATAAGCATGGGTGGTGTGTGGAACTTCTGTCTTTATTAATTTAACCAAGAACCTACAACATCTTTAATAAATACCAAATTATAAAAGAACCAAGCAGGTCCTGGGATGTACCAAACTATACTAACTTTTAAAAGAACCCAAATTTAATAATCATTAATGTGGAACATAACTTGTCAAAATCAAATGTCAAATAAAAATTTTTATGTAGTTTAAATATTCCTTCAAGATTTCCTTAAAAACATGTAGTTATCCAGCTGTTTGGCTTCTATTTTGAATTTTAAACATTAAGAATTTGAAATTGTCTATTTTTTTTACATATTTTCCCATACTCATTTCTGTATTGTTTACCATTTGGTAGTTTGCTTCTTTGACATCTAAGTCCACTTCTGCTTTTCATTTTTTTGTTTTATTTTAGTTTTTAATTATCTAGGTTAGCTTTCAGATATCATATTACTTCTGGTTACACACAGTATTAAAACATAATCATTAATTATATACAAGTATTTTATGAATTTTGTACCTCTTACTGTTGCTCATCCTAATTTCATATACATAATTCTTAAAGTGTAGATGCATTTGCCATCTATACTTTTAAGACTGGGTTTCTAAATATCCTTCTATCTGCTTGGTATTACAAAAAATGTTAATTAGAGTTTAACAGGCTATATAACTAACATCTCTGTGAATTCATATGTCTATAAACCCTATTGTGTCCAGTAATGCTGTTTCTTTGAACTTACCTAACATTTTTGCCTCTTACAGTTTTTCTGTTTCCTCTTCTGCATTGATCCTGAAACCTTGAGATAACAGGCATGATAAAGACATCCCTTTAGGGCTGAATGCTCTAAGGTCTCTCATGCTTCGCATGATGTCCAGCTATGGATGTCTGAGTTAATTGCTGTCTACTGCAAGTAGATGCTTCTCTGATGAGGTTTTAGTGTTAGCCTGTGTATAGGTACACAATATGTCATTGGAAGCCATTTTGCTATGTTCCTTTAGCATAATATTAGTAGAAAGGTTTTAATGAAAGTATGCTATATTGAATAACCTGCCTTTGTCCAAGTAAACAAAAAGAACATTAAGCAATAAACATGAAGGAGGCATCACACATGTACTTTGATACTTAAATATGTCTCTGTGGCTACTTTAGTATCAGAAATAGTAATGGTAATATTTTAATACTAATTCCACCATGCAGTAAGTAGTCTTCAGAAGAAGCTATAATCAGTATTTTCATTTAGGTTTTCTATCTGTCTCTTTGACAGAATTTTAACAGGATGAATAATAACACTCTGTGTATCCCTGGAGAAACAAATAAAACATTTTGGAACACACTATGGAGTCATGACCCTCTATTATTGTAAATCATAAAAACAGAGGCACAGTTGTTTGTACTGTTTTTTTTCCCTCCGACCTCTCACCTTTGAAAACTAGATAAACAAATAAAATACTTTCACTTTTGCCTTTTTTGACATTTATAATCGGGAAATCTTTTTATTAATTGCCACTATCAAAAACAAGGTAAAATTTGAAATACATATTCACTGAATGAAAAGAAACGTTACTTAGACATTAGTATCTCTTGCTTTCCTAAATTTATTTCATGTAGTTGCATTTTTTTTATCATAGCTTAATAAATCTTTTTGGCATGCAAAAATAATCATTCAGGTCCTAAAATGTATATTGTTCACTGAGGAATTAATTCTTGCTCAAATAATTTATTGCAACAGATACAAATATTTTGGCACTGCAGTGTTTTGAGAACTCTCATTCTTTGGTTTTTAAAGAAATTCGTTCTTATAGTAGTATCTTCAAGTGTAAGATGGTATTTAAAATAGAGCACTAGTCTTCTGATGAAGCAATTAAGTCAGAAGTTCCTGATTCAGCTTTGAGGTCAAATGAATCATTGAATCTCAGGACATGGACTTTAAGCAGCAGTACAATGGTGCACCTGCTACTTTGTTTTCATTTTTTAGGGATTTTTTTTCTAATTTCATTTTCATTGATTGAGATTCAAAGGGTAATTAATTCCTGCATGTTTAGATATCAGAAGCCCTCAGTTAATTTTCAAATGTAAAATATAGTCTACCAGATTTAAAAAAAACTTAAAAAAATGTATCAAATCAATTACTCAGATGAGTTGTGTTAATTCATATCAGCGACTAGTCCTTGAGTCTGATCATTGCATGCAAAATGTTTAGAATTATATGGTCTGCTACTTTTTTTCAAAAGAAGAAATTGGATTTCATGTGGTTATCCCTTCTGCACCAATGAAGTTGAATATAGTCAGTGAGATAGTTCTTGAAAATACATACACTGAACTTTTAATTTCCAAAGACTAAAAAGCCTTCTCATATAAAAGTTCCTGAAATGAATGAAAAGGATAAAAAGACAGTATAAGTGACTACCACTTGACCTCCAATTTTTAATTTTGTAACCACCATTTTAAATCACTCTAAATGTTAGTATCAGAAGATTAGAATATAGTAATTGGCAAATTAAATGTTGTAAATAGCTGTCACGGGCTGGAGAGATGGCTCAGAGGTTAAGAGCACTGACTGTTCTTCCAGAGGTCCTGAGTTCAATTCCCAGCAACCACATGGTGTCTCATAACCATCTATGATGACATCTGGTACCCTCTTCTGTATAGTGCATACGTAATAAATAAATAAAACTTTAAAAAGAAATGCCTGTCACAAAGGTCACTATTCTCTAAATTACTCTCTCCATCAAATCTATCTTTTATATCTTTATTAATTTTATTTATGTATATTTATTAATGTTAGTAAACATTCATGATAGAATACATTATTCTATAATCATCATTATTTCTTTGGTTTACATGAATAACTGATTTGCTCCCAAGCTTTACTAACCAAAAATTCTGTACTTCTTTTTCACATATGATATGCCACATCAGGGATGAGATTAAATCACAGTTTGAGTTAGCCTAGTCATTGTGTAAGGTTAAACTCATAATACTCAGCCCAAAAGGACAACAAAGCCTTTTAAATAGTGACAGTGACACAATGTTTTTCTTCTTACGAATTTACTTTTACCTTAAATTTCAGGAACATTTACTCATATTCACATGTAAGAATAAATGATTAAAAAATACTTTAATGCCTAGAAAAAAATTGTGGTTATATATAATATGCATATATTTTATATACATGAATATATATAATTTTATTTGCTTTTCTACTTTCTATGATACTACTCATTATAGCTGACAATAGATGTTGACAAATAAAAAGAAATGAACTTAAAACATTGAATATATAATGTATATATTGATGTGCATATCTGTATCAGTCATATATATATATATGGATCAACAACTTTTTCTTAATTTAATATGTTTCAAATTATTTTAACATTCTATTGATTACCTCACTAGTTTCTACAGGCAGGTATAATTTAATGACCTACAATGTAAAAGATGTTCAGAATCCCTCCTCTCATTTCTTCTTATCATTATGACATTTATATAACATCATAAAGCCAATGAAAATGGTAACAGTAGAATAATAGTTCTTTAGACTTTTAAACTTTGCAATTTTCTTTAAGTTCTTAGTTCGCTAGATATTTTGTTGTTGCCAACTGACAAAATAATCTCACTCTTTTGAATTATATCTTCCTTGAAATCTTCACATATTTTTGTCTATGACCATCTATGGATTTAAATTTTCATTTTCTTTGATAATAACGTATTTTTCTTCAAGATTTTTATCTAGTTTTCCTTAATCATATTCCTGCCAGACCTATTCCATAAGTCTTCTTCTGGTTATGTACTCATATGTATGGCTAACTGAAGAAATATCACACCTAGTTTCTTTGCTGTTTTATTTTATAATTTATGATGATTTATGGATTAATGACTATCTAAAGCTGTGTGACCCCTAACTATGCAATGTGAAGATAGACATTTAATATCACATGCTACCTTAGCTGAGGTTTTTATTACTCTGATGAAAAACCATGACCAAAGCAATTTGAAAAGAAAGGGGTTTATTTTGTTGACAGTTTAATCTCATAGTTCATCATTAAAAGTAGTAAGGGCATGTATGGAAACAGGGCAGAAAAGTGGAGGTAGAAGCTGATGCAGAGGCAATGGAAAAGTGATGTTTACAGGCTTGGTCCTCATGGGCTTCCTTTCCTATCAAACCTAGGACCATCATTCAGTCCAAGGATGTCATCATTCATAATGAGGAGATCCAACCAATCAATGAATTAATGAATAAATCAATCATTGATTAAGAAAATGCCCTACAGCTGAATCTTATGAGGGTATTTTCTCTTTTTGTGTATATATATATATATATATATATATATATATATATAATATTTCTAGCTTTTTTCTAGTTGGCATTCAACTATCCAGCACACATTGTTCAGGGTCAGAACTTATAGCTGTCTCTAAACTGAGAGATACATAATAAATTTGGTTCTCATTTTATCACACGTGTCTTAAAAAGGAAAAGCTGAGTTAAAAAAAAATGACTAGAAAGTTAAAAGCTGAAAATATATTTTCTCTAGGACCTTTTCTTAAGAAAATGAGAAAAGAGAAAAAGGAAAAACTTGAAAAGAATACCATAACTTTATCCAGCTCCATTCTATCATTTTTGCCATCCAGAATTACCTAGTACAACATAGCATTGCTTTAGACTCTTTAGCTTGTAATAATATACTCTGATGGTAATAAAACTGGCTTATGAGGTTTATCTCAGACCAAATGGAATAGGTAACGTCATACCTATGAAGAGGAAGCAGTAGATAATCAACCATGGGGCCCTGTGTCATGGTATCAGAGAATAAGGATATGAATAACTACCAGAGTTTTCTGGAATCTGGAAAATATTCCATGTATTAAGATTATGTTGGTAATGTTGTAAATATTTATTCCTCCTACTAGTTTAATTAAAAGCTATTTGGCCAGAGGCAGACAGGAAGTGTGGGCTGGGCTACCAGGCGAAGAAAACTGTGGGAACATTTCAGAGCAGAACACAGATGCCACAGAGTTGTTTAAGCTGCCAGAAGACACAGAGGAAAAAAGTTAAAATGCTGCTCTGAGAAAAGGTATCGAGCCACATGACTTAGTAGGATAAGAATAATGGGTTAGTTTAAAAAGCAAGAGCTGGCTAGAAATATGCCTGGGTCCTAAGCCATTCAGCAAGAAATATATATAAGCATCTGTGTGACTCTGTAGAACTGCATGTGTTTCTGCCAGACTTCCAGTTAAACCTCTGGTCTAGACTGGAAAGTCAGGGCCAGAAACCTCATACAACAATTCTAAGCAGCTCAAGACTTTTAAAAATGTTCCACCTCATTCCTATTTATTTTAAAGTTCAGCAAATGGTTTTATTATTTTTTCCATTTTTTGAAATTATGAAACAAATGTTTTTCTCTCTATTTCTCCTTACATTATTTCTGGGACTATCCTGTCTTTATATTTTCTTACTTCCTTTCATTTGAGTCATCTTTGTATTTTTGGTGACTTTACATGACCTCATGGTTTTCACTGATGCAAATACCTACAACAAGTCCTTCTTGCTTATCTTTCAGCTATGTTTCTAAATCTTTGGTCTTCCCTTTATGTGTAGCTCTAGTTTAATTTCTATTTAAATTATCTAAATAATTCCCAGCGTTGGCTTTTATGTTCACTTTAATTTCTCTTTATAGGTTAAAATTTGGCAAATGTTTCTGCACAAGGACAATTCTGAAAGTAAATTGATTTACCGTGTATTATGCTTACAATTACACTTTTCTTTAAAATGATAATGGGAACTTTGAATTCTGAAATACATTGTGTTACATAATAGATGATACATTATTGTATAGAATGAAATCTGTATCAATAGACAGTCATTTGCTGATTCAATGCCAAATATTGCCACCAAACCTGATAACATCTAAAATGATGAGCAAATACAATTTGACAAGTATTTTAAAACATTTTAATGTAAAGGAGATGGATTCTATAAGCTCAGTTCTGAACATATTCATCATCTGGGAAATATATGTCTGAATAAATACACATACTTTCTCTTATCTACGAAATATATGTAATATATATGATATATATTGTTTACAGTGTTTCAAGTTGAACAAATATGTATAGTCTTCTGGAACATTACAAAATTGTGTAAAATGTCAACACTGATAGATGTTAAACTGTGATATAAATGATGTTATTCAGAAATTTAGACTCATCACATTTACTATGAGTAAGATTATAGATTTTTCTCTGTTCATATTTCAAGTGATAATAGATTTATATAATATCATAAAGAATATACTTCTTTTGTATAGTTCAAAGATCTCTGGAGAAAATTTACATTGTTCGATGTTGTACACATAGTTCAATTTCTTATTGACAGAAAATATTCTTTAAAATAACTTACATACTGTCTCTTGATTCTTACTGCTTCATTGTTTATGCTAACTTCATAATTAATTGATTAGACAAAAGTAGAATATCAAATATTCCTTTATTTAGTATGAATAATGACTTGGGCCATATCACAAAATTTGGAATTAAGTGAATAAGACTATAATGTCCACAGGCTGCTTTCTAGCTAGTAAACTGTACAGGAAGTAAAATAGGATTTTTACTCAGAGGAATTTTAAAAAATATTTTTAAATTAGTGCCTATTTATAGTTGTTTTAAATAACTAAAATAAAAATACCATGAAACAAGACAAATTGGTACTTCAAAAAGTTCTGAAAACTAATAGAAAATTAGTAAGTTAAAAATATGTTTGTTAGGGTTAAAGAGATGGCTGAGTGGCCGACTCAGAAATGCTGACTACTCTTTCAGAGGATCCCTCTGTGCATCTAGCATCCTGAATCTAATGGCCACTTCTGTCCTTTCTGGGAAATGAATGCATTTGACACACAGACAAATATACAGGCAAATACACACACACACACACAAACACACACACACACATGCACACAGAGCAAGAGGAAAAAAATAAAATTAAGAGAAAAAAACAAAGAAAAATATTTGATTCTTTACAAGGAAAAAGGCACTTGTAAAATTCTACTAGAATGACATCTGTGCTGACAGGTAATAATGAAATAAAAATTAAAGTTTTATGAATCACATACTAAAATGTAACATTTGTAATCAATAATATTGATATCTATTAATACTTTATTACAACTTATTTAAAATGATAATAGGATCTCTTTAAAGATACAGAATCCCATAATTCTCAAAGTAAGTTCATTAAATAGGTGTGATAAATAAAACCTTGTGGTATTTTTGTTTGCTTGTTTGCTTGTTTTATTCTTGTGACCCATGCTAGTCTTGGAAGCATTACGTAGCCAAGAACAACTTCTAATCCCTTGATGAGATTAGAGGTATGTGCCACAACACATCTATCTCTATGTAATTTTATGGTAATGGGATCAAAATCTGGCCTTTGTGCATATTAAAGACACTATGAACTGAGCTACATACTCAGCACTAATATGGGGATATTTAAAGTGATTGTGAAGCAAGAATTTACTCAACATATTATTGAGTAAAGGGAGATGCATGGTAAAAACTACATGTCAAAAATAGATTTTTAGTACAAATTGATAGTAGGTTTATAGAGGAAAATAGGACTAAGTAAATAATGTTATGAGAGTAACCAGAAAGATATATGAGGCTGTACAGCTGTGTGTAATATAAGGAAGCTGACTACATAGGAAGAAATACTTTAGCTCTGGGAAATAAGATCAATGCTAATAAACTGGTATGCCAACTACTTTCAAGCCCTGGAAAGCATATGGGAGGATTATACTCCATTGTGGAGTCTTAACTATAATATAGCTAATTATATCAAATAAAGTTTTTGTAAGGATGGTTCCTAACAAGTAGCTTCTACATATTCTAAAAAGGAGCCTACCACATATACAAAAAGTTAAAATAAGATATCAAAGAGATACTGCTTGGACATCTTGGTGGCTCTGATACCAGTTGATCATGCAAAACTGAGAACAAAGAGAGCATTGTTTTTCTGACAGCAAAATACCTGCAAGGCCCATGACTGTCAGATAGTCAAGGACAGTAGTTAAAAAAGCACATATTAGAGACAAACAAAATGGGATTTCAATTATTATAATTGTGTTGGCAAAATGTGAATAGGGCCTGATCATTTAATTGGCTAGGCAAGAGTACATGCGGAAAGCATGAGACATTTGAGACACTTCCATTGGTTTCGCACATGATAACAGAGAATACTATCAATCCCAACACATATTACTTCAATCTTTGTCTGGTTTATGTCCTAAATCCTAGAAAATAAAACCTAAAGAACACATTCAATTTCCTTACCTCTTCTGTTGGAATATGCTCATCATAAGCTTATGTATTTGAATACATTCCCCAGTTTGTTGAACTGTTGAAGCAGATTATAGAGTCTTTAAAGTGTAAAGTCTTGCTGAATGAATAAAGCCACTGGAGAAAGAACTTGAGATTTTATAACTTGACCCTACATCATTTAACAAAGTAACGTCAAAAACTGTGATGTGGGTTTTTTCTTGGGGGGGGTTGTTTTGTTTGTTTGTTTTGTAGCATTCCCCATAACACATGTAGAGAAGAATCTTAAATGTGAAAACACCACTCAGGTCTGCAAAAGTATAAGTTAAAGTTGTCACAAAGCTTCACAGATATCTTACCCTTGTATCATAGATTCCAGCCATGTTACCCTGATTGTTATTTTCTTAAAGGTTTGATTTTAAGTTCAAGAATGTTGTTTACTCTTCCATTTGGCTAGAAGCTACTGCTACTTCCTTACACCTTTGAGATATCAACATGAATATTAACCTTCAAAAGTTAGATTATGTGTTTCTTAACTTCCAATTCAAAAGCAGAAGTTATCTTTGACTTTTATGAACTTTGTTTTTTTCTTTATTTGTATAGATATGCTTATTTTATGCATATATATTTCTTCTTCCTTTCTTTCTCTCTCTTGTTCTTTGCTTCTCTCTTTCTTTCTTCCTGTTTTGAGCTGAACAGCCTAGTCTTGAATCAATATATGACTGCTTGTTCAGTGGGTTTCCTTGGGACAAGACATATATGGAAATGGATTTTCACTTGTTAAAGAGCAGGAGTTCACAGGACATATGGGAATTTGCAAAAGTATTGCAACTTATAAGTTCTTTTCTTTCACATTACCGGTTTGATTCTTTGGGTAGAGTTTAGTGTTACTTTGCCAGACAGACATCAACAGTAATTATCCTTGGAAATTCTGTTCATTCTCAAAAGTTTTCCCTAAGATTTACCAGGGGGCTAGTGTTTCTCAGATTTTATTTATATGCAATGACTAACTACAGTTCCTAATCCTGAAAACTTTTCTGACTCAATGGAGACATTTAGGTACATATGAGGAAATAACACTTTGAACATTAACCATGCCTCCCAGTTCTGGAAAGAAGAGTAAGGCAAGGATAAGAAAAAAGAAAAAAAGGCTGAGGAATACAAAGTGCCAAATGTTAAGATTAAGTTCCCTAGAAACCATATAGAATCAATGATACATCCATGTATGACCCAATGGGGAATATGCAATGTAAAATATAAGATGAATAGATCCAGAATCTTATATTGGTGGAAGAAGTAGAGAATAATGGGATGGAAGATAAGTGCCTTATCAAAGTCTGTCTTTTATAGAGAGATTGAGACATGGGCACACTCCTGTAGGCAGAAACAAACAAACAAACAAAAGAACAAATCTTACAGATGTGAAAATATGATTCAGGTTTGAATTTTGTTGTTCTTAAAGTATTGTACCCATGTCTACTAATTTATAACTTTGCAACTACAAGGAAATGCCAGTTGACATATGTGTTGCAAGAGCAAGATATGTCTGGCTCAATATCTAGGTAAGCTTGCAAAGATGCTGAACTCCATATCTAGAATAAGATCATGTAGAGGGTGGGAAAGTGTATTTGGGGAAGCATAAAGGGGAACAATTTGGGGATTGTATGATGACTAGAATGTGTTTATTAGAATATGATCTATTTCTTAAATGTAAAATGGAGTCAATAATAAAGCTGTTCCTACACAAATAAGAAAAAAAGCCAAGCATGCCCAAGCTGCAAACCACAACCACTGAACAGCTTGGGATCAGAAACACCCTGGACTGACCCTTCAGATCCCACTCCCCCTAGAGGAACACCCGACTCACTCTTGAGGGAGCGGGAAGAAAACTGCATCTGCCAGGAGTGGAGACTGAACTAAGCAATATTGGGACAGTGGGACCATGGGACTTCCTGGAGTCTGCCCAGGGATGGAATGGGGAGTTGTGGAGAAGAAAAAATGACCTGATGTGGTGGGAGGGGGAAGGGACCTTGAATAAGGATATACAGGGATGGAAAAAAAATTCAGAGGGAAAGCTGAACACAAAGTAAATATATATGTAGCAATCTTATTTGCATTATCACCCTTGATAAGTCATGCTTATGATTTTTATCTTCTTTATAGTTATTGTTAGCTTATCAGCATTTTAAATTCATTTTACTGTTTTTCTTGATAAATACAAAATAAATAAAGTAGAAGGAAAAAAAACTTCCTATAAGCCTGGCAGAAAAATTAATTGTTGAAGTATAAATAAAAACAGCTTGAGCTATTCAACACCACCTAAGAACAATCAATATGGAGGTTAAAAAATTTTCTTTGTGCCAATATCCCTTTTCTGACTCAGGACCAAACCCAAGCAGATGCTGGACCCTAGCACCTTTCTTTCTTTCTTTCTTTCTTCCTTCCTTCCTTCCTTCCTTTCTTTCTTTGTTTTTCTTCTTTACTTCCTTTTTCCTTCCTTTCTTTTTCTCTTATTTCCTTTTTTCCTTTCTTCCATCTGTCCTTACTGCCTTCTATCTCTCATCTTTCTTTACAGAGAAAGGTACTTACTCTGTACACTCAGAGATCTGCCTGTCCCTGATTCAATAGTGCTGGGATTAAAAATATGTGCCACCACTCCTTGGTCATCATACATTTCTTTAATGCTTCAATTTTAGTTCATTATATTTTTAAAAACTTAAATAAACTATATCAGCTTCTAAAATGGACCACATTACTAACAGTTTTGCTTGGGTTTTCTATTTTGCTCTTATCTATCTATCTATCTATTTCTATATCTATCTATCTATCATTTATCTATTTATTTAAAAAGGTCATTTTTTCGCGTATTCCCCTGCTCACCCATCCGTTCCTATTCCCAAGCCCTCCTATTTTGCTTTCCAAATGCATGATCCTCTCCCCCCAAAATGGTAGGAAGTCCCAAGGTGCTGAGCATGGCATATCCACTAAAGGCCAGTCCATTTTTCTCATCATAATATCAAATCTCGGTTAGGCACTTCTCTGCAGGGAATGGACTCCAAGGTGCCAGTCCATTTACAGGAACACAGTCTGATGCCACTCCTCAATGCTCTACATTGCCAGTTGACAGTTGCCTACCCTTGGCTTTAATAATGACTTTTTTGCTTCTTTCTTTACAGAATCTGAACCAGGTCATTGTGTCAACAATTTCCCTCCATTATAACTCAGCATAATTTCACTATGCAGTTAAGATTTAGATTCTATCTTTTCATTTCAGAGTAATATAGTTTCATCTCAAGGTCCAGACTTTAGAAAATACCTATATGAAACACAAAGAAGGTTGCTATCTAAATGTCTTTTAATTGTATATTCTGAATGTTAATTCAGTTTATTCATTATGATGGCAAGCTGCAATAGATGCTTTCAGTCTGTTAGATTTGCACCACATTGCTAATGCATTAGGTGAATGTCAAGATCTATAGTGCTAATATTCACACAAGCATGAACTTTCATTAGTATAACTGTCCAACTCAACAAAAGACAGTAACAGTGACATTTTGCTCAAATATAGCCCAGTTAATAAATCTAAAATTAAATAACCCAGAAAACTTTGATTTCAAAGATTTGTTTCTGAATAAAGTAAAAATATACTTTTTTATATTTAAATGTTTTATTCTTGGTACTTTGAGAATTGTAGACCATGTCAAAAACCAATAACTTTAAATTTACAAGAATACTAGTATCTTGAGCGCCCCCCTTCTCTGAAATTCTAAGGATTCATACATGTGATGACAATTATATTCCTTGTAAACTCAAAATCAGTCAGGTGACTGATGGCTAAGTAAAATATTTTAAATCTAATTTTATTTTTATTTACACATTTGAAGGAAATGAGAAACTATAGTAAAAATTTATAATAAAAGGCAGAAAGTATTGATGTGTTGAATAAATTCAATAAAATATGGATTCATGAGAAAAATAATTAAGGAAGCTTTAGATTTTAATGGTATTTCTTTTCCTGTGTTTACACTGAGCATAAATGAAGAGACTCCAGAAGCTCCCAGTACAGGAAATGAGGGTTCTTCCCAAGACTGGCTCTGCAGAATCAGGTGACACTTTTATGTTAGTCTCTCTTGCTTAAAGAAAACAAATGGCAATTGTTTGTTAATCTCTTGAAATATATATATTTTAATAAAATTTTCTATTTTTAGCTCACATTATTCTGTTGTTTGAGCCTTAAAATCACTTTCATGATAAATCTTTTAACAGATTCATTTTTCTCCTTATAATTTTTATTTTGATATGAAAGGAGGATCATGGGAATTTAAGAACTCTGTTGTTAAAGGAAGATGGACTCTGTAAGCTAGCATGTATAATTTCTCTTTTTGTTTTCACTCTTTGTGTTGTGCATGGTGAATAACTATCAGATATATTTAATTATCACAATGTATCAGTGAGAAGAGAGCTAAGGGTTTGAGAAGCAGACATGGCTACACACTTGTCACATTCTCCTGTTATGCAGACAAAAGCTCATTTTAACATTAAATACCTGACTTGTGTGCTAAGAGCTTGTTAAAACCTTGGGTCTATACTTGTCTGTTGCTTTAGTCATCATAATGGAATACCTGTTCATGACCTATCTGCTCAGTTATGTGGAAAAAACAAATTGAAATGGTCTATTTACTACTGAAAATGTACATTTTGTAATGTTAGCATTGTACACAAAAATAAAAATGGCAATTTTACATTTAAAGCGTACCTTCAGAATGATGAAACGTGAAATACACAGAACTACTGTAGAGACGAAGTTTTGATTTGGTGTCATGAACATGGGCTACAAATAGAAGGAGGTTTTGAATACTTGATTGTAGCGCCAAGCAAGTTTCTTAATGTAAAATGTTTAAAAATGATGTCAAATTTGTTTCTCCTCCTTTATATTTCTAAATGAAATAAACCCTGTGGAATAACATTTTAGAGCCACAGAAAGTTCAAATTCTGAAGAAATGACTTAGATTTCAGTTATTGCTTTTTAACATATGGATTATTACAGATTTCATCTTAATTGATCTGAAAAATTCCTTTTTACTTTGTAGTAACATTTGTTACAATGTTTTTATTTATGATGGATAACAAAGTTTGGGGTCATTTGTCAGTCTCAGTGGGGGCCTGTTATTGGATTTTTTACATCAAAATACATAAAACTTAGAGATGACATTTCAATATTCTCTGAAAAAAATAATTATTTTCAAAGTTATGCCTTTATAATAAATAAAATATACTCTGGTATTGTGGACAATATATTTAAATTCCCATGTTTTAGTAAATAGTAAGCAAACACTAAAATGCTTTACTGACAATTTTGTGTTGAAAGAATATCATTTTTCCTTGCTGAATTCCAAGTGATTTTTGTCTTCCTTCTGTGAAATAAGGTAATACGAATTCACACCTAGCTAATATATTGAGTGCTGTGCTTCTGCTACTATCTGTGTAACGTTTGAATTACACAAAAGTAGTTTCATAAATGTCACCAGCAATATACATCAAGATTTCCACCAAAGTTTCAAAATAGCAAGGCTTTGGTGAAACTAACAATACAAGTAGATAACCAAAATGTCAGTGAGAATTCTCAACTAACACAGAGGCTAAGTCAGCATCTTTTAATTAACAGCTCCTCTCAGTGATCTCTTTTTCAAGCCTCCTGTTCCTACTCATTTTTTTGATCCCTCTTTTATCTGCTACACAGATAGACAGGAGTGTTTAATTGGTTATTTGTTAGATAGGTAGGAAAATAACTGAGAATGGCTGTGTTGAAATAAATTATAAATAAGTTTACATTTAATACAATGCATTTATTTTAGTGTCACTGTATAAAAGCAATTTTTTTAGATAGACAATTGATTTACATCATTTATATCCTTTTATTAATCATTGAAAATACACAAATTGAATGATTTTTATGTCATAAGGATTCTTTTATGTTTTTTTTCTTTTTTATTATCATTATTATGAACAAATAAGTCACACTTTCTATCCTTGTATATCCTTATTCAAGGTCCCTTCCGCCTCCCGCCACATCAGGTCATACTTTCTTCTCCACAACTCTCCATCCTTTTATGTTTTAATTTATTTTTTGAGAATTTCATTCAGCATATATTTTGATCGTATTATTTCCTCCCCAAAACCTTGAAAATACTTTCTCATACCCCTACTTACACAAATGGCAGTTTTTAATTCTCTCTTACATTTTGCTACATGGTTGCTTGACTCCAAAGAAAATATACATCCTGAAATTGTGCTAAGTATTTTGGTCAGTTTCTTCTATTGCAATGATTAGTATTGAATGTTGTCATAGATAATTGTTTTGAGGACCACAGTCGGCATTGTTCACTGAATCAAATTTTCATGTCCAAAAAAATATTTTATTTGAACTGAGTGCAAACATTAGGTGTGAGATTGTTTACAGATGAAGCACCACAGGCATTTCTTGTATCTAAAGGCCACAAGAATGCAGCATGTTAATAAGGATGCAAAAAATGAAAAAAAAATATATGTGTTTAAAGTATTACCCATAGGCTGACACTTGATGAGAACTATTAATGTCTTAAATCATCATCATTGTAATCATCAACATAATCACAATCAATATCATCAAATAACAGATACGGTGAGAATTTCATGAGTATACTTAAAAGTATTCCTCCCTATGTATTTTTATATGATATCATTTAAAAAGTCACATAAAATTTGATATTATTTAAAACTCAATTTCTTTTATGTTTTATTTGACATTTCCGTGTACTGTTTTGTTTTTCTGAGACCTATTCTTTAGAGCTGTTTTTCAGGGAAAGCTTTTATTTTTAAATGTTGCAAATGGCTAAACAATTTGAAGATCCCCTCGAATATTAATCTATATCTATCTGGGAAATAATCTATATGAGATGTTCAGGAAGGGCAAACACTTTTATAAAGAGTGAATTTAAATTTATATTTCTTGCCTAAAAAACATAAGACCTGTCAAATTTCTTAGATATTCCTCTAGAAAGCATCTTAGTAAATAGTTCTTGATTATCCTGCTGTGCCCCAATAGATGACTGAAGATTTAAAGTCTACTCTCAGTCTGTGTGTGTGTGTGTGTGTGTGTGTGTGTGTGTGTGTTTATTTCATTCTAGCATGGTCTGCCAATAAGGCAAATTCTACCTAAAATGAAAATTATGTGATTTCAAGTCACATGTAGCTGAATGCTTAATATTTATGTTTATGTTTAATCAGGGTATATTTTATGTGAAATGGTGACGTAGCTACATTCCATCTAGTGGCAACTTTTGACTGTTCTGAATTATCAACTCAATTTTCCAGTTAGGGTTTTGACTTGTCCCATTAATTCTAACAAGTAGCACCTAAGGGTTCTAAATCATTTTTTCACAGAATTTGTATGATTGCATATTATATACAATATTTTCAAGTCTGGATATAAAACATTTTTCTCAATCTGGATCATGTCCTCTTAAGGCCTTACCTAAAACATTTACAAGGTGGCATAAAGTATACTTAGGTCATGAATGTATTTTCTATCCAGATGTACTCACCTTGATAAATTGTCTTTTATCTATAAAATTGATGTTATGAATAATATCGCCAAAGAATAATTTTTCAGTTAAAATACTCATGGACTCATGGCAAGATTTGATATGTGTTTTAAAGTAGAACTCTACATGGGTTATTGTAGTTGACAGAGATATGCTTCAATCTTTTTTTTTTTTTAACTTCAACCAAAGAGAACAAAGCCTAGAGACTTGATGAGATGGCAACCTTGAAATATACTGGAGGATTATAAGGTTCCAAGATGAGAATTTATAGGGAAATTTTAAGCACACACATAAAAAGGAAAAGTAATATTTTTATTATAGTTTCAAATATCTTGATTTGGAGATTAGCTTCTTATTTATTATTCAATGTAGATCATCTAAGGTGTCCAAAATTTTTGTACATTAGTTACTTGACCAAACTTTCTTAAATAAAATGAGAAAAAGACAAAAATTAGATCAACTGTCAGTTTCACATATTTAACCTTGGTGAATATAAATTAAATGAAAGCAAATGGGCTTATTATTTCTGAACTGTCAATGGCCCGGGAACAGTTTTTTGATGCTGAAGATTGTAGAGCAAAAGTTACTACTGTTTTCTGTCTTAAACTTTGAGCTCAAGATGGAAGAAGAGACAAAATTCTTCATTTCATGTCTACTTCTGTAAAATAAAAGAATGCTTACCAATAGCCTGTCAACAGGGTAAACACTTACACCTGTACAAGAACAATGTGAGGAAGGGCTGGTGACATGGCTCTTTAGATAAATGTGCCTGCCAAACAAGCCTGGCAACCTGAGTTCACACTCAAAAATAAAAAAAGAAGTGGAAGGAGAAGACTATCTTTACAAAGTTATCTTCTGAACTACATAGACATACTGTGGTACATATGCCTACATATACATGGTGAACTCATATGCACACAATATACACTCATATGCACAGAATAATAATAAGTAACATATCTTATAAAGTGATAAATAGTAATCATTTAGAAAATATAAAAAGTCAAAAATGTAGAAGCAGTTTGTTTCCTACAAAACAATGAATCAAAATAATCTATCCTGAAAATATTTCTGGTCTTGATAGGATCTGAAGATATCACTGGCTCAAGGCCTGGAAAGCACACACATAGATGAGTGTAGTTTGGTTTTGTAAAGGAGAAGAGTCTAATGGAAACTTCAGACAAAAGTTTTTTAATGTTATATGTTCCAACAACAACAAGGAAACTAAATAAAATCTTAATATTAATTGTTACATATTGTTGCCAAATCCTGCACATTATTTCTAAAATTGTATTAAAATAAATGCTAGTGATGGAAAGGAAAAACCAATTTCCAAAATTTTTCCTTTGATCTCGACATGTATACCAGTTCATAAGCATTCAGACACACAAAAAAATAAATAAACAAATGTAACTTTTTAAAAAGAACATCAATGGTTATGGTTTTAGAATTAAGGTCAAATATAAGATCAAGAGATTTGTTTAAATTTAATAGGATTGTTGTTATTGGGCATAGGAAAGCAGAAACAAGAATGAGTCATAGGAAACAAGTACTAAAGAATAATGGTTTATATAGCACACTAGTAAGATTTCAGTGCTCTGTTACTGGACGAAGTTCTCCAATGGCATCTTTTCATTCAACTATAAAACAAAAGCTTTCGTTATGGGTCTATGTGATCCAACAAGGGAGCATTTGCTTTTCCTGTCTGTCTAGCTTCTTACCTCTCATTCAATCTACCCCCAAAACACTTGCTCTCCATTAGGAATAATATGCTTGTTTACAACTAAATAAATCTGTATTTATAACCACCCTTTTTTTCTGAAATCTGTGTGTGTATAAAGAGAATGGGTTAGAAAGAGAGGAGTGGGAATCATGAGGGCCTCATGGCTTAAGTATAGAAGTGAGAAGAAAGCATTAGTTGTCAGTACTCACTTAAAATCTTGTTTTAGACTGGGTCTTTTTCACAGAAGTTATACCCAATTAGCCAGCCTGAAGGTTTCTAAAAACTCCATCTCCTATATCTTCTTAGGACATTTGAGACTGCACTTTTACACTACTGTATGTGACTTTATTTTTTTCCTGGAAACCTGAACCTAGTTCCTCTCCCATACACAACAATCACATTACTCACTGATGAATGTAATTGCTCCTCAGTCTTCTGTGAATTGTTTTCTGTGATATTTATCACCTACCACTCTGTGATGTTCATATGTGTTGTGTTAATGTTAGAATTGTCCCATTTAGATAAAATATCTAGCAGAGAATGTATTGGCATCTCTTTCATGCATTAGTGAGTCTGATTATTGACTAGGCAGCTACAAACTACATGATTAAATTTTAGGGAATTCAGTATTTCTTTACTTTTCTTTATATATGTGATTGTTTTGCCTACATTTAAATGCATGTTTGTGACATATGTACCTGTTGGCCCTCTGAAAGACCAACTCTCCATCCCCCATATTACTTACTGATGCTATAAGATATGTATAACCTCTTTACTACCATTTGCTCTACTGACATACATAGGCATCTAATCAACCTAAGAGATTTCCAAAAGTAACACTCCAATGACCTCCCTGATTAGTTGTCTCTCTGATCCTGGCTTTATTATTAAAGATTATACCTCAGTTTTGTACCCTTAATCTTTGTGGTCAGTTTCCTAACTATTCACCCCGAAACACCTCTGACATGCTTCTAAAAAGGAAGAACAGACAACAGCTTGCTGTACACTTGGAATCTTAAAATATTCAGCTCTCTGGATGCCAACTTACCATCTAAAATTTAGAACTTATAGCCAGGTTCAAAATTTAAAAAACAAAAATGTCCTTTAGGTTAAATACTTAGAAAACCAAACTTAAGAAATAAACTTTTCCCTTACTCCATTTTATGATCTTATTTTCTATGTTATTTGTTATTTTCTTAGTTTTCCTTTGACTTTTACTAAATTATATGTCTTAAGCCATGTTACCTTCGTGTCATGTGGGTCTGGTCCCCATGCCTTACTGCTCTGAATTTTACATTTCCAGAGCAGATGTGGAATGCAGAATTGAAGTGTAGCATCTGCCAAAAAGGTGCAGTGATGATCACTGAATGGAGGCCAGGATTGAAGCTGGGAAGGGATGGCTTCCAGAGCCCACCTGGCTACTGTGTGCTATAGATGTCAAGGAGCCAAGAAATAGTAAGTAGAACTAAACTTTTTGTCAAAGCAAGGCTATAATTTGCCAACTTCATTGAACTAATAGGCTCTGATACCTTGTCACTCCTTTGCTGCTATCCCAACATTTTTTGGTTCCTTGACTATCTATGAATTTCTTTCCCTTTGTTCATAGACAATATTTGCAGCTAGGTTTTAATTAGAGAATTTCTATAGCTGAGTGATGGAACATCATTTCCAGGTTTAGGTTATGCTGTGTAAGACTTCACCTTCCTTTCTCATTGCGTTAGACAAATTCCTGGCTGGCTGAAGAAACCTGGAAAGCCTCAGTTACCTAGGGTGACATCAGCCTCTGGCTAACAGAAAAATGGAGCACTCTATCAAAGAGATGCCAGGAAATGAATTCTTCTTAAAGTCATAGTTCACCTGAAAGCAGATGTTTTATTTAGTCAGTCCTCTGGGTGAAAATGCAACCCCAGGTGACTCTGGTGCAGTCTTACATACCACTGGACTAATAGCTAAATTGAGATTCAGATTCCTGACCCAGGGGCACTTTAAGATAACAAATATTGATAGTTTTAAGTATCAAGTTTATTGTTAAAAAACAAAAGCTACTTAGATGTTTCTCTATCAGGAGGAAAATGACAGAGTCAGATTCAACAAACAAAATCAACTAAACAAACAACCACCACCTATAAAAGAAAAGTCTTAAAGAATGTTGTCATATTATGAATAGCCCTATTCAGTTCTCCAGATATAGGTTTTCAATAGCTAATGGTCCTTGCTCTCTGGCAGTCTCAGAATGCAGAGGAACTGGGAAAGTAGGGTCATGGGCAGAACTGAGCAAGGGAAGAAACAACTTGGTAGACATCAGAAGAGTGTGTTTATTGTGTTTATTGAAATAATGGACTAGCTTACATATAAAGGACAATCTAATGTAGCTCTAGTCAGGGAGTGGGGGCAAGAGAATGCAGTTAATTTGTATATGCAGACTGATATTGAGGGCCGAAAAAATGCTAACAATGAATGGATTCAAATACCAAAGCATGGGAAAGGGATATAAGGAGCTGAGGCCAACATTTTCTAGGCTTATCAGGATTTACACTGTCAAGATCATATGACTTCTGAGAAGCCAGTTTTCTGAAATGGACACCTAAGCTTAACTGACTGTGTTTCAGGGGAATTGAGTGAGCCCAGGACTGATTTGCATACAAAGCCACACTCTGAGAGTTGTCTTGAGGTCAATGCTCTACTGTCCTTCATCTGCCATGGGGGCCCACATCTCCTTGTATTTTATAATGGTTCCATACCACCAAATGTGTCAGTAAAGTCTGTGGGAAAAGTTGGATATAGTCCTAAAACATGGTTGAAGATAACTTTGGCTATATACGTAATTTGTTTTTTGAGAAATTGTATAAGGCATGTGGTGAGAAAGAGTGTCTTTATATTGGACCCATCAGGGGCAAGAGCCAAGCAATGCATGGTTTGCAATACCAGGGGGTAGGGCCATTGAGGGCATATTGTGACCTCAAATTGTTGTGTAGGTCATTCAGATTGAGGAAGGTCTTAATATTTTGTTTCACTAATCCTGATTCATTTAAATAAAAGCAACTTTCTTCCCCTAGGATGACACACATCCATCCCCCTCATTCTGCTATCAAGAAGTCTATTTTCTTCTATTTTGTAGTAGTATAAGTCTTGCAAAAGTGATCATTTGTAAATTGAGGACACTCATGCTATATCCATAGTGACTGCCATTACTTAATTTAGTTTGTCTTTGAGGATTCTAGCAAGGTGGCAAGTCTGTACTAATGCCACTCGAGCTGGCCAAATGCTCCCAGCAAGAGGGTAAGCAAGCCCCAGGCTGACAAGCAAAGGAATGAAAAATCTCTCTATTTTTATTTTATGAAGTGTGGAGTTGGAGTTCTGCCTCCTCTTCTTTATATAGATCCACCTGGGGAATAATTATAACAGGAATGCCAACATCTTTAATGGTTAAGTTGGTTCAGGATCTTATAGTGCCCTCATACACACAAACACACATACATACGTGAGGAACAGGGCATAGGATATTCTTTGGTTCACACAAGGCATAGAGTTAAGAGAACCCTCAAAGAAGGGGATCTCCTGTAAGGATTTATTCAAGAAAAGACATGAACCTGAGAAGGAATCATGAAAGGTAGTATAAGCAGATACCATGGCTAAGAAGGGATGTAGAAAGGAGGCAGAAAACAAATCTCACAAGTCATTATGGTTGTATGTAAGGAGTATATAGTCAGCAGTGTATTGGACATATTGTAACCAAGAAAGGGTGAATTGAGCATTTCTTCTCAGTTGTGTTTCCAGTTCAAGTTTGTTTTTATGTGTTAGCTTGGATTGGGAAGCTGTTGAGAGATATGAATATTAGCAGAGTCTGAACCTCAGGACTAGGCCATAAAGGCCAGGCCAGAATTTACTTACTACATCTAGTTTATTAACATTTCATTATAGTTATTTTAATTTTAAAAGTAAAAATACTTATATATCTAATGAAAATCTTGGCTAAATCAGCTCCAAAAAGGTTTTCTCTCAGGGTTCAAGAGGAGTACCTCACCCAGTCAAGGTAATAACTATAGAATTAAATGTAATCATGATATCCTCTTTACTTATTTTATTTTTATTGGCAGTACTCTTATTGGCACAATAACTGTAATAGTGAAGGCATAGGTTAATATACTCATGCAGACAGTTATTCTTTGGCAAGGCAATTCAGTACTTGAATTTTTCAGGGTCACAGAGAGGTGATAAGATTTACACACAGGCAGAAATTATCAGCTTTGTTTTATGACACAAAGTAGAAGTGGCTAGTCAAGGTTTCTCTGGTGAGAATCAACTAAAGATTAGATGAACAAAGCAATTGAAAGGGGGAACATTGTATGCTCTAACTACATTCCTAAATGTGGCTAGGCATAAGGTTAAAAGTTTATTGAATAGAAAAAAAATATGAACAAGGTAAAGTCTTGTGCTGTTTCTATAAAGTCTTCTTGCATTCACTTTTCTGACAGTGCTCGGTTGCTAGGTGACCTGACTAAACAATGGAGAAAAGCCTGCAGCTTTTGTTCTGCTGTAGCACTTTCCCTAGGAGGGAGTCTTTTACTGTTAAGGCTCAATTTGCACAAGAAACTGGACCTGTCACCTTATAACTGATCTGACCTTGTGGTGCAGCATTTCAGAATACATGTTTGTTTTAACACCTACAACTAGTAATTGGTTGATAAATCTTTAATATCAACTTAATATCAAATTATCGAATGATAAATCTTTAAGTTAGGATATTGTGTTATAATGCAGGTGCAAGTGAGTGAAGGGAGTTAAGAGCCTAGGTTAATGGTGTTAGCTCCACATAGTTCTCTTATCTATAGAAGTGGTGAACTTAAAACATACCGGTGTGTCATCTATCTGTAGCTGTCTATGGATGTCTAAGAAATGTTTTAGTTGAAATACTTTGTCCAAGGGCTGACTCTGTCCAGATGTTTACTAGTAAAGATTATTTCTGGGAGGGCAGACATTGAATCTTCTCTGGGCAAAGGAACAAAGATCTGATTTGTGTGAAAAGAGATTTTATCTGTGTGACTATTTTTACACACAGCTTGGAGAAATTATCCATATGCCCCCAGATGTATGAGGGAAATTATGCCTGTTGTACCAGAATTTCTAGGAACCCCAGAAATGACTGCCAAAATTACACCAACACTCAAACAAATGTTGCTGTATAGATGAACAATAAAAACCTTGCCTACATTTGTTTGGGTGTTGGTGTAACTTTGGCAGTCATTCCTGGGGTTCCCCAAAAACCATGTACTCTATCTACCTCTTTGGAATGTTGGCAATGTTTTCATAAATTTACTTCTTGTTATTTGGGGTGATGGCATCTTTGGGAGATCCTGATAAAAGGATAGTGTTAATTGTCAAGTCCTGGGAGAGGTAGTTGTATTTGTTGTGTAGCTTCTATATAATAGGAAAGTGCAGGGTTTGTCACAAATTCTGCTGAGTAATCTCTAAGGCTGGATTATTTCATAAGCAACTCAAAAGTGTTCTGAGCAGTTTGTAGTTTGTAGCTGAGTTTTATGTGGTGTTTGTCAGTCTAATGTTATTATCATAGTAAATGTGAAATAATCATTGTGGGGTACCATTATCCTTTTGAAGACTTCAAAGGTTGCAGTTAGGAATTGCCATGTTTTACTACCAAAACCTGATAGAGACTCAAATTTGAAAAAATGTACAGAAAGCTAGATAAAGCCTTTTATTTCTAAAATTAATTAATACTCTACATGATCATTAATAGTATAACAAAATTTAATATATATTTTTATAAACATTATAAATTTTGATATAAAATTCATACCTTAAAAGTTTTAAATAAAATAAAACAAAATATATAAAATTATTAGTAATGGAATAATTCCTTAATTTTGTTTTTTCTTTTGTGCCATAGCAGGTGACTCTTCTAACATAAAACAGATATTTTGCATTTTTTAACAAGCATGCTTGTGTTTAGGGGAAAAAGCCACACTCCAACTCTAAAGCCAGGTTTAATTTTCATTGTATTCTCATTTCAGTAAAAATGAGACTACAAACAGACCATTTGCATTATGTGTATGTAGAGAATAGCAGAAACAAACATTTAAGAAGCTTTGAGTTTTATTCTGTTGAAGATGAGATATAGTCATAGGCTATATTTTTTCTTGGGATAATTTTTTTTCTGAATGATTTGTCCTTTTTTTTCAGATGTCTCATTTGCCCAATGGTCTTCAGATTTCTTATCTGAATGCCTTTATTTTTCTGAGAAACTAAAGGAAAACATTCCCCAAGCCAAACTTTAGAGAGATTTCCTTTCTAATCTTTATCAACTTTGATTTATGGTTTCTCCTAATTTATTGTTCTCTCTCCTATAGCTGCTCTATAGTCCAAAGCAATATAATGTGTACAATAAGCATTAGGTTCTTCAACTGCTCTGGGAATATACTTCTTCCATGTTGACAGAAAACAAAGGGCTCCTCAGGGTATTTTCCAATTGCAAAGGCAATTTGTTTGCTCTTTGTTGATCTATATATGTTAGTCCAATGTCTATCTTTGCCACACTTTCTGCCTAATCCAGAAGAGAGCAGAATTAGGAATATTCTTAGCAAAAACATTGTTTCTAGCAATGCCTTGTTTATAGTCTCTTTTGGTGATCTGGTTTATCACAATTAAAAAACTTAATATTTCAATTTTTCTTCAAACCTCTAGAAATTGCTTCTCCTATCCAAACATCATCATAGTTATGAGGTTTAATATTAATTGTATCTTAGATCTATTTTTTCAAAAATGCTGATCTTAAATTTAATGGCCTAATTATTTTATTGCATTGTGTATTTGCCATTTCAAAAGACATATGAATTTAATTTTTTATTTGCCTATCATTTTTAATTTGGCATCAGTTTATTTACTGCTGAAGTCAATGTTTGGATGAAATCAGTGATGGCTTATTTGAGCCCTGTATAATGTTTGTAAATGACTCAATTTTCTTTTCTACTTCTTTAATTCTGGTCCCAAGCAATTAAGAGTGTCATGTGGCATAAAGCAAGGTTATATTAATCATATAAAGATTGTATTTATACTATATCATAATCTCTCTCCCCAAGAAATTGGTCTGGAATAATTTCATCATCTACTTTGCCTTATTCTTCAACCAAGGCCTCCATTGTAATTAGAGATCATCTCCCAAGACTTCTGTAATGAAATCTGTCCAGTCTTGACTTAATTATAGTACAAGGTGATCATGAGTTTAACACAAACTTCACAAAAAATGAGTATATGTCATATGAATCTATTGCTTTCTTGAATCTTCTTATATATAACATTTTCACAGGAGTTCCCTGAGTTTTTACACACAGTCTCAGTATTATTTAGCAATTCTAGTACAGTTATTAGATGAATTAAGGTTAGCTGCTTAAAAGCCTTAGACTGTTTTTATATAACCATATAAAGCAATATTGAAATTGTTTCTCCTTTAAATACTCCTGTCTTGTTCTATGTATATTGATAATCTATTTTGACAATTTTTTTAACCTATATCTTGGCACTTATACCAATCAACTCAACACTTAAAAAAACCAATATTTTAGAGTAACTGAATAATAACTAAACATAATATTTATAACAGCTATTACATTAATTCCAACTATATTAATTATCTCTCATTTAATCATTCATTTTTCAAACAATCTAGGTTATTATCAGAGACCAAACTCCTTCCATTGTAATAGTATTTCTTAGTTTTTAATTTGGAAAAACATTATTTTATTTTGTAAGTAACTCCCCCTTTAAGAAATCACAGTTGAGTCACCAAATTTGCTGGCAATGACAATTATATAAAAGTGAAGTGAGGCCTCTTCCTAGTATGGCAGCAGCCCAAGAAGAGGGTTCAATAAAATCTAAAACCCATCAAGAGAAGGAACACACCAAAGAGCCTACCACCTGTAAAAGAAAAAATGTGGCAAAGCCATGGCTAACTCCCTCTAACTTCTTACCCTATGGGCTAGTGACTCTGGATATATGTGGCTCCTGCAAAGCTATAGGACAAGCCATATACAAGTGGCTTTTTTATAAAGCCATGTTCCAAAAGTTGAATGCTAGGTATTGCTCAAATCCTAATTAACCTTATAATAAAAACCAAAGCCAGATTTGGTGGTAGATGTTAGATGATCTGAAAAACAATAGTCACATCTTACTAGCACTGAATCCTCAGGCCATAAGTGGTAGGCCCTGTCTTCAGGAATCCTCAGACTGTATGAGGGAAATAAAGAGAAGCAAAGTATCATGGTATGAACCCGCCGTGAGATATGTTTTAAATGAGGTTTATTTTGTGAGAATCACTTACAAAACAGGGGAGGTTTTAAGAGGAAGTGAAGGGATAACCACACCCTGCACCACACCACTCCACCACACCAGCTTGGCACTGCGCACTTCCTGGAACCCAACCCCATCGCGAGAGCTCCCGGCCCTGCGCAAGAGAATGCCTGCTTCCTGTCTCTCTCTAGGTGTTGTCTGAAGCTCGTTCTTGTTGACCAAGATCCTCTTGGCTCTGGTGCTCTGCCACAACTCGTTCACATGTGTACCTTCTGATTTCCCACTACAGCACAGTGCAGGCCAAAATAAAAGGGAGTATTCCAGTTCAGAGCTGAAGTGGAAGGGAGTATAATTTATGTTTCCCCTTGTCTTATATTCCTTTCTCTGCCAGGAAATATTATTTTCTTTTTCAACCTTCCCATTGCTGGAATTAAAGGTATGTGTCACTACTGACTGACTCTGTTTCTCTGGGATGAGTTAATTTCATGTAGTCCAAGCTGGACTTGACCTCACAGAGATCCAGAAGGATCTCTTCCTCCTAAATACTATGATACAACAAGGATTTTGACACCTCTGACTGACCTCTATGACTCACTCTGTGTCTGGCTCTGTCTTCTGATATTTAGACAATCTTTATTAGATTACCAGCAATACATCAACACATGGAACAATTTAATAATCATTTGTTTATTTGTTTGTTTATATAATTGTGCTTAAACCTAACAGTTCAAAGATATCAGCTTAAGGAAATAGAGAGGAAAATGTGTCACATTCTTTTTTTATCCTCTTTACTTTGGTGTGCCTCAAGTTTATGGCCAATTATTGCAAAATATACACTAGTAATATATTATAAAAGGATTAATGTTTACCAAGGGGCTATATAAACACTCATTGATACAAATTGAACTATAAGACAATTTATGGAGAATGGAAATGTTTCACTATGGATGGTCCAATCCTCTCCCTGAGAATGCAGGAGAAAACAGGAAGGAAGATCAATGTCCAATTTCTCAATGGGATCTGGTCACACCCCATTCTCACTCCCAGTAATCCAGAGACAAACCTCTAAGCTTTGCCAGCTAACACCTTAATCTCACTACATAAAGCCTAGCAAGATAATTGAAGACATGTTTGTTGCTCTTTACTTTCACAAATTTAAATAGTCTACTGAGAACTTTTAAGTCAAATCATTTCTTACAAATAGAAGCAAAGATAGCATTAGCTCCTTAAAAATTAATGAAAGATATAAACACCATTGGTGTTGAAATTACAGAAAAATTAATGTGTTAATCAACTGTGGTTGTCCTTGGTAAAAGACCAAAATTAGATTTTATTAATGGCAGTAACTCCTAAACATTATGTATTTTATTGGAAGAGTTTGTTTTATAGGAACTGAAGCTGGGGACACATATATTCTAGGTTAGCACCTATCACTGATCAATTTGTCCAATCCTATTTATTGTTTTTAAAATAATATGAATAATATCTATCATAGATGGTGACATATGTTATAGGTAAAGACCTGAATCAAGTTTATGACAAATTTCACATGCAGGAAGAGACAATATATGTATTTTATTTTGCCTTAATTAAAATTAATATTGTAATCCATATGCATATATTTCAATTCTCTTGACAAAACATCTGTATACATGAGGGTGAGAAAGAGTATTTACTTTGCATATGTATATACAGGTGCTCATAATTGTGTGTGTTCAGAGGCCATCAGAGGTTATTGGGTATCTGCTTTATCACTCCTTTCTTATTTTCTTGAGATAGAGTCTCTCATTGAACCTCATGCTAAATTCACAAACAGCAAGTCTCAGAAAGCCTCAGGTATTCATACTCTTTACCACATACACCCAGTGCTGGAGCTACATACATGCTCCATACATATGTGGTCATGCCTAAAGATTTTTTTAAATGTGCTTAGGGTTCAAATTCAGGTTGTTGAGCTTATGAAGCAAAAAAAAAACAAACAAACAAACAAAAAAAAAAACAAGAAATTTTACTCATGGGACCATCTCTCCAACATGATATCTTGATATTATAGCAGAATCTATAGTACTGGAGCAAGAATTGTATTTTTAAATATAGAAGACAAATTCACTAACATCCACTGGTCATAGGGAAACCACCATTCCAAACATCATCAGAAATTTGAACTAAATTTTATTTAGTATAATTGCCAAGGATGATACTGGCCAATAAAAAGATATTTATTCTCATAGCTCTCAAAACCATTGACTCAGAATTTTGAGAATATAAAGTTCTGTTTCAAGAATTGAATTAAAATTTGGTCATAGAAAGAAATAGTGATTCATTTAAACTTGCAGATTACTTTACTGCCATAGTAGTATTGAAATTCAGGTTTTGCTTCATGGACCTCTAAAAATTAATTGGATAATTAGATATGTTTGGGGCTTGAACAAGCTGTAAAAATCAAAGCAACAGTATTAGAGGTACAGAAGTACAAAATAATGATGGGGAAGTGATATTTATGTGTATATATATATCATACATATACGTATGTATGTATATGTATGCCTACACAAACATATACACACAGCCACATATTAATGCCCACATGTGTGTGCTTCAGCACTAAGTCTATTCAAGTGCTCTTTTAGCATTGTGTTGTAATATTTTTACCAGTTATTTTCACTTTAATCAACTATTTTGCTTTCAACAAAAGATTATTGTTGTGATATCATTTTAATTTCACATTTTGTATAACAAAACTTACACACACATTTTTTTTTTAAATTTAATACTATATAGCATTCTGACACTTGGTTATTTAATTCAAAAAGCTATCTTAGCCCAGTTCCAGAAGAAGTTATGCACTGCTTAGATTTTTAGAAATACAAGTTTCTGTTCATTTATTCAATCAACATGCATTAAAAAATATTTAGCAAAACTAACATATTCATGATTATCCTCTTTTCCCTTGTCTTTAGTTCCCAAAGAGTTTTGAGTCATTTATGCTGCATTTACATTGCTCTAACACTTATAAATACCTGGACTTGGTGTAAGAGCACCAGAGGACATATATTGATTACAGGCAAATAGCTATTTACTGTAAGAGTTTGAGAATCTACATGTTTTCATATTCATGAGAGGGATGGACACAATTCCTACAGATATTTGTGTTCCACAGTGGTGGTAATTTATTAAGGATTCCTTACAGACATAGTGATGTGTAAGAATGAAAAGGACATATAAATTCCCAGAAACATCAAATGCTTATAAGAGATCAATAGAGGTGAAGCATGAACAGTTGGGACATGATGCCCAGATAGTCAATAAAATGTTCTTTGAAGTGTCTCTGTGAAGATTTTGTTGGTATGATTACATTTACATGGCTTGAGGCAGTATAAAGCCGAGTGCCTTTATAATGTAACAGGTCTCTTCCAGTAGTTGAAAACTTTAATGGAAGAAAATCTTGCCTCCTATGAGAAAGAAGCAACAGTGCTAGCAGGTTTCCTTTAGACTCTTCTCAAAGTATTCCCCACTTGCCAGCCTACAACTAACAACTTGCAGTTCTTGAAGTTTTCACTCTTCTCTGGAGAGCCAGTTCCTTGGAAATCATCTGTAGCTCTGGGCATGTGCTTTGTTATTACACACACACACACACACACACACACACACACACACACACGCACTTTTTCCATCAGATTAGTTGAGTCATTGTGAAAAACGTATTCAAGATAGATAACAATTCACTTTCCATAATACCAAAAAGGTGGCTGAGTAATTTTACAAATATCTTACAGCCAGATTTTCTGTGAAATATAATGTGTATGCTTGTGTGTGTGTGTGTGTGTGTGTGTGTGTGTGTGTATTTCTCTGTGTGTGTGTTTATGCATGTACATAGGTGTCTGTGTGGATGCCAAGGAAGAATATCAAATGTTCCTTGATATTGCTCTACTAACTTTTTACGGGTCTCTCACTAGACATGCTTCTAGTCTAGAGAGAAGCAAGACAAATTGATCTTCCCCTGTGCTCTGGTTACATTTGCAGGCAACCACACCTAGGTTTTTATAGATACAAACTCAGGTCCTCATTTTTGCACAATAAGCACTTTTACTCAATTTTACTCACTTTTACCTGAAGAGCCAACTCATCTTCCCCCCATGTGAATATAATTTTCATAATGTATCATGAAAGCACCATAAAGTAGAAAATTTTAGATGACTGAACTATATTCCCAAATCTTACCACTAGTTTTGTGCATGCTAAGTAACATTTAATTTCATTTAAATTGAAAATATGAAGATTATTATACCCATTTAAATTGAAAATATGAAGAATATTATACCCATATCAATTATTTACATGCATATCCAATATTTCTAAAGAACCTAATTAATGTCAGTATGATACTTTCCTGAATGACCAAGGATACTCACACACAATAAAGATGTTTCCATTTGAAAATTTATTAATATACATTTGTATGCATTTTTAATATAGAAGCTGACTAAAAAAATTTATAGTTGATTATCATTTGTTTAAAAATTATATTGTCTGTTGGCATTATATTTCCTTTTAAATAGTTATTCCACCTTTGCAATGTTAATTTGCTTTTAAAAGCTAACCATATATAAAATATTGTCATTCAAGTGTCAGCAAACACATTTACATGAAGTCACAAAATAATTTATTTGCCTGAAAAATCCATTCAAGCTGGCAATTAAGGTTTTTAAGCAGATGGCACTGTGATAAATTATCCAGCATAAAGAAATCATGATATAATGGGGAAAATTTGCTCAGATGCCCATGATGGGATGTCCAGGATCACACAGCACTTATATACTGAATGACAGAGCCTTCTGTTAGGAAAGATAGTTAAATGAAAATTTTTTCTTAGTCATATTTAGTCATGTTCCTTTTGTTCAAGGATGAAATATTCCCTAGTGAATATATGCATTGCATTTAGTGTTTACAATACCTAAAGGTAAAGCAAAATAGAGAGAAAATTTGAACAGATCAATTGAGCATATGTATTTAAAAAAATACTGTTTGCATAAAAGTAAAGAAAAAGAAGCTTTTCAGATTTTAACACAACTTTGCTTTTTCAACTGCAGACCTCTCTAGCCTATCAGAAAAACAATCTTTATCTTTTTATGTACAGAAAATATTGTTTCAAGTGTAAAATAGATGCTGATATCAAGATTTATGAATTTTGAAGCTACAACAGCTCTCCAGAAAATACAGGTAACAGATTAGCAGACAAAATGAGCCATTCAGAATGGAAAGCTTTTGTTCATAGGCACAAGCTAATCAGACTTGATATGTAAAGGACTTTGAGATAATGTAAACAGGAAGCTAGTGACTTAGAATGTTGAGTGATGGTTCCTGAGGAAGGCAAATAAATCACTTGGCATAATATTAATACAAATAACTGGCAGAGGCATTGGAAAGAATGAGTTTCTGATGCTTTAATACTAAAATATGTAAGTCTTAAACCTGAATGTAAACACTGAGTTACCCTAGTTAAAGTATTGAGAGATTAATGCTCGTGACACATTCTATGACCAATTACTTATGTTTATGCTTGGTCCATAGTCTTTCAGTCTCATATACTACTATTCACACAACATATCTTTATATATATATTAATATATATATGTACATATATATTCTAATGCATTTTTCTCCCCAAACTCCTCCATCATCCTCCCTTCCTACCCATAAACCACCTCTGTGCCCTTTGTTTCACAATTTTTGAGAACAAAAAAATAGTACATGAAGTACATATGCACACATGTATCACATAAACAGAGGGAGGGAGAAAGAGAGAGAAAGCAACAGAGACAGAGAGATATTGAAAAGGTACTGATAAAAATAGACATTACACTTGATCTTAGCCAAAAAGCTGCTTAGCTATCACCCCGGGAAGAGAAAACAGAATACATTTAGTGGGCAGACTGGACACAGGTGGGGAAAGGTCTAGGGGAGATCAGTTAGGAGTCGAGGAGGATTACTCTGAGACACAAATACGGTCGTTGAGGGGCATTTCAGGGGTTATAGCTACAATTAATTACATACGATTAATCATACAATGAGTTAATATATATTAGGGGGAGAGAAATTTACAAATATAAGAATCCTTCTAGGAGAAAACAGGACTCTGCACAGGGACGATCCTTCTGGAGCATGCAGGAACCAAGAGAGCAAGTGAGTCTGGGTCTTGGGTCTTGAATGATTCTGGCCACGCCCCATCCTGGTCTGGATTCTTGATGTCACAAGCACTTCTCTGGGTAAAATCTAAATCCCCACTACAAGAGGTAAGATAGAAACCTAGTGAAGTGGAAATTCCCTTGAATGTTGACAGTGACACTACAGACAAGTCCTAGTAATTGGGTGGGAGTGAACTATCATCTTCTCTAACAGTATAAGGTCTCCAGGAGAGAAACTGGGACATCAACCAAGCTACAAAACCTTTGACATTCAACTTATCCTGCCTGCCAAAAGTGGTGGGGTAAATGTGGTGCAGAACTTGTGACAGTAACCAACAAATGACTGGTACAACTAGAGACTTGTCACAAAATGGCATTCACTCCTGACACTGCCTGGAGGGTCAGAAATCAGAGACAAGATAGTCCAGAGACCTAGGATAGAACCAAACATAACAGGCAAAAACTAACAAACAAACAAACAAACAAAAATCAATGAAGTGATTCTTTATGATATTCTTGAACTTCTCAGGGTCATAGAGACAGGTGATGACACACACACAGACAGTAGCTGTCAGCTTTGTTTTGTGACACAAAGTGGGAATGGTAAGTTGAGGATTTTCTGGTGGGGATCAACTAAAGATAAAATCAACATGGCAATATAAAGAGGGAAAATTATGTGCTCCAATTATACCCCTAAATGTGAATAGGCATGAGATTAAAATTTACTGATTAGCAAAAAACAATAAACAAAGTAAAGTCTGGTGCTGTTTCCATTGGATCCTCCTACAAGCCTCTTCTCTGATCGGTAGGGCAAGTGTCCTGAGTATGCAATGAAGGTCTGCAGCTTCTGTTGTTGTATTGTAGCACTTTTGCTAGGAGGTTGTTAAAAGATCTTTAGACTTAAACTTAGAAAACTGTGGTACAAAGAGAGTAAAAGGCCAATTTACAAAAGAATCTGTCACCTACTAGCTGCTCTGGACTTATGGTGCAGCAATTCAGAGTAAATGTTTGTTTTTACACCTGTAACTAGGAGTTGGCAGATTACATTTTGTGTTATATCGCAAACAATATTTTTTTTTAGGTTAGGATCATGTGTTAATAAATCCAAATGCAAGAAAGTATAAAGAGTAAAGGATCTAAGATTAGTGTTGTTAGATCCAGGTAGTTCTCTTATCTTTAGTGGTGATGAGGTTAGGGCATACTGGTGTTTAATCTATCTGTAGCTGTCCTTGGATGTCTGAGAAACGTTTAAAAAGAAATACTTAGTCTGAGGGCTGACTTTGTCCAGGTGTTTACTAGTAAAGATAATTGCAGGGGACAGACACTGAGTCTGCTGTAAGCAAAAGAGGAAGAAAGGTCTGATTGATAAGAAAAGACATATTGTCTGTGTGACTGTTTTCTCAACTAACTAGAGGAACTTACCCAGATATATGGTAGAAATTGTGCCCAGTAAGTGATCAATCATACTGCTAAAGTTTCCTGAGAAATGAATCTCAAGGTAATAACAATTGAGAAAGTTACAATTACACACAAGAAATCCTCTGCAGGAAACAGCTAACACATTAGAAAATAATTAACACCAACTCTCTTTCAATTTTGGCTTTACCCTCACCAGGCCTTTGTCTCTGATGGGTCAGCATTGTCAGTGCCAACTGAATTCCTACATCATATTTCTAAGCCTTCCATCAGTAGATCAGAGTCTAGCATAGCCATCATCCGAGAGGCTTCATCCAGCCAATAATAGGAGCAGATGCAGAAACCCAAAGCTGAACATTAGGCAAAGTTTAGGAAATCCAAAAGAAGGAGGGTATTATAGAAGCCAGAGTAGTCAAGCACCACAAGAATATAGCCTAATGGATCAACTAAGCAGGTCCCATAGGGGCTCCCAGGAGATTAGAGCCACCATCAGGGAGCCTGTATGAGTTTGATCTAGATACTCTACACATATGGAATGGGTGTACAGCTTGGTCTTCTTGTGGGAGTCCTAACATTGGGATGAGGCTGTCTCTAACTCTTTTGCCTATGCTTAGGACACTTTTCCTCTGACTGGATTTTTGCATTCAGCCTTAATATGAGTGTTTGTGCCTAGTCTTACTGAAACTTGTTTGTCATGTTTGGTTGTTATTCCTGAGAGACCTGCCTTCTCTTTTCTGAAGGAAAATGGATGAATGTGTGAATCAGAGAGAGTTGGGAGGTGGAGGGAGGGTGAGTAGGAAGACACAGAGAGAAAACTGGGGTAGGAACGAAATATATGACAAAAGAGTAATTAATTAGTTTAAACAAATACAACCACAAAAGCAGCATGATATGATAAATAAGAATGACTCTCATAGGCTTATTTGTAGGCATGATCCACAGTTGATAAACTGGAGTATAAAGCATGGTCTTCATGGCAGTGGTGTGTGCAAAAACAAACATAAATAAAATAGGAATGTTGAAATAAGTTTTAAAATGTTTTATTTTTTCTAATGCATACTGTTGTTACTTTTTATTAGAAAAATTATAATAAAAATTTACTGAACAACTTTTTAATAAATTGATATATACATGCTTTTTGAAAATGTGTATTTCAATCTAAAAATGCTTTCTTTAAAATATATTTTAAGGCAGCTTTAGCAGGATACAGCCTGCTCAGACCATGGTGTGGGAGCAGCTGAGCCCCTGTGCACACAGCTAAGAAACAAGCAAATATATAACAAAATAGATTTTAAACTAAAATCAATAAACAGAGATCAAAATGAACACTACTTATTCATCTCAGGAAAAGTCCACCAAGTTGAAGTTTCAGTTCAGAATATCTCTGCACCTAACACAAGGGCACCTACATATATAAAAGAAACACTACTAAAGGTTACACCTCATATTAAACTCGCCACACTAATAGTGGGAGACTTCAATATCCCACTTTCACCCTTGGAAAAGTCAACCACACAGAAACTCAACAGAGAAATAAGGAATCTAACAGAATTTATGACCCAAATGGACTTTATAGATTATATACCAAACCTTCTATCCAAACATGGAACTTTCCCTAAAATTGACCACATACTACATGATAAAGCAAATATTAACAAATATAAGAAAATGGGAATAACTCCTTGTACCATATCAGATCACCATGGTCTAAAGTTAGAGCTCAACAACATCAAAGATCACAGAAAGCCTACCAATTCACGGGAACTATACATCACTCAACTGAACCACCTCTGGGTTAAGGAAGAATTTAAGAAAGAAAGCAAACACTTTCTAGAATTTAATGAAAATGAATCCACAACATACCCAAACTTATGGGACACAATGAAAGCAGTCTTAAGAGGAAAATTCATAGAACTAGGTGCCTATGTGCAAAAACAAGAGAAATCTCACACAAAAGAACAAACAGCACAGCTGAACAGCCTACAACAATTAGAAGCAAACTCAACTAGAAAGAGTAGACAGTATGAAATAATCAAACTTGAACCTGAACTCAATACAATTGAAAAAAAAAAAAAGAGAACAATACAAAAAAAATCAATGAATCAAAGAGTTGGTTCTATGAGAAAGTCAACAAGATAGATAAACCCTTATCCAAACTAACCAAAAAGCAGAGAGAGAGTATCCAAATTAACACAATCAAAACAGAAAAGGGGGACATAATAACAGATGCAAAGAAAATCCAGAGAATTATCAGGTCATAATTTGAAAATCCATAGTCCGCAAAATGGAAAACATAAAAGACATGGACATCTTTCTGGACAGGTACCACTTACCAAAATTAAATCCAGATCAGATTAAAGACCTAAACAGACCTTTAATCCCAAAAGAAATTGAAGCTGTCATTAAAGGTCTCCCAAAGAATAAAAGCTCAGGTCCAGATAGTTTCACTGCAAAATTCTACCAGACATTCAAAGAAGAACTGAAACTAATACTCCTCAAATTGTTCCATACAGTAGAAACTGAAGGAATATTGCCAAACACTTTTTTATTATGCAACAATAACCCTAATACCGAAGCCAGTCAAAGACACAACAAAAAAAAGAATTACAGACCAATTTTCCACATGAACATTGATGCAAAAATTCTCAACCAAATTCTGGCAAACTGAATACAAGAACATATAAAATAAGTCATTCAACAAGATCAAGTAGGCTTCATCCCAGAAATGCAGGGGTGGTTCAACATATAAAAAACTGTAAATGTCATCCATCATATAAAGAAAGTGATGGAAAAAAACCCACATGATCATCTCCTTGGATGCTGAAAAAGTCTTTGACAAAATTCATTTGTCTTTTGTAATAATAGTCCTGGAGAGATCAGGAATACATGGAAAATACCTAAATATAATAAAGGTGATTTACACTAAAATCAGGAAAGTACAAGGCTGTCACCTCTCCCATAATGCTTTCAATATAATTCTCAAAGTTTAAGCTAAAGCAATAAGAGAACAAAAGGAGATCAAGGGAATATAAATTGGAAAACAAGAAGTGAAACTATCTCTATCTGCAGATGATATGATTGTATATATAAGTGACCCACAAAATTCTGCCAGGCAACTTCTAAAGCAGATAAAACACTTTCAGCAATGTAGAAGAAAGCAGTAGCCCTCTTATACACTAAAGTAAAAGGGTTGAAAGAGAAAAAAGGGAAGCATCATCTTTTATAATAGCTACAAATAGCATTAAATAACACATTGTAACTATAGCCAAAGAAGTTACAGATCTGTTTGACAAAAACCTTAAATCACTGAAGGAAAAATTCAAGAGAATATCAGAAAATGGAAAGATCTCTCATGTTCCTAGATAGGTAGGATCAACATAGCAAAAATAACAATCTTACCAAAAGCAATCTATAGATTCAATACAATTTCCTTCAAAATCCTAACATATTTTTTTACAGACCTTGAAAGAACAATACTCAATTTTAATTTGGAATAACAGGAAAGCCAGGATTGCCAGAAAAATTTTGCTCAACAAAAGAACCTCAGAAGGCATCATCATTCCCTACTTCAAGTAATATTATAGAGCTATAATATTAAAAACAGCCTTGAAATGGCATAAAAACAGACTTGTGGATCAAGGGAATTGAATTGAAGACCCTAAAATATACCCAAAAAACCTATGTACATCTGATCTTTGAAAAAGAAGCCCAAAATACTCAGTAGAAAAAAGATAGTATATTTAACAAATGTGTTGCCATAACTGGATGATAGTGTGTAGGAAAATGCAAGTAAATCTGAACCTATCACCCTGCACAAAGCTGAAATCCATGTGGATGAAAGATCTTAACATAAATCCAGCTACACTGAACTTGAGAGAAAAAAGAAGTGGGAAATACCCAGCAATGTAATGGCACAGGTGACCAATTCCTAAATGTAACACCAGTAGCACGGACATTAAGACCAACAATCAGTAAGTGGGACTTCCTGAAACTGAAAAGCTTCTACAAGCCCAAGGACACAGTCAAAAAAACAAAATGACAGCCTATAGAATGGCAAAAGATTTTCACCAACCCTACAAGTGACAGAGGACTGATCTCTAAAATATATAGAGAACTCAAGAAACTAGAGCCCAAAACTCTAAATAATCCAATCAAAAAACAGGGTTCAGAACTAAAAATGGAATTCTCAGCAGAAGAATTACAAATGGCTGAGGGCACTTGAAAAAATGCTCAACATCTTCAACCATCAGAGAAATGCAAATTAAAACAACTTTGAGATAGTACCTTACACCTGTCAGAATGGCTAAGATCAAAAACAAAGATGATAGCCTATGCTGGAGTCAGGGATACACTCTTCTATTGTTGGTGGGTGTGTAAACTTGTTCAGTCACTCTGTAATGTGTTATGGACATTTCTTAGAGAACTGGGAATCAATCTCCCCACGGATCCAGCAATATCACTATTAGGCATATACCCTAAAGTCACACATTCATACCCCAAAAGCATTAGCTCAACTATGTTCATACCAGCATTATTCCTAATAGCAAGAATCTGGAAACAACCTAGATGAATCTCAACTGAGGAATGGATTAACAAACTTTGGTACATCTACACAGTGGAGTACTACTCAGTAGTAAGAAAAAATGGTATACTAAAATTCATAGACGAATGAACGGACTTTGAGATTATCCAACTGAGCAAGGTCTCACAAACCCAGAAGGATAAGCATGGGATGTACTCACTCATTAGTGTACTTCAAGCAAAAGTATTCTTATTTCATTGAAAGATAATGGGTGAATAAAGTGATTTAACACACACACACACACAATAATAATTTTAAATATTCACAAAATTATAAGGTGATAAAATAAATCCAGATGGCATAAAGAGCAACTTTGTCCTATACTTTTTGCAGATGATATTTCTTGATATCTTATTCTTATGTAAAATACCTGTGATCAGTAGTTTTAAGGAAGCACAAAGCCATCCCTGTCAGTCTCACCTACAGTTTTAATTAAATAGTTAGGAATCTTTACATTTTCTGAGATGTTTTTAGAGACTGAATAATGTCAATGCTTTCCCTGACATGGAAACCTTGGTGGGATTTTGTTGTTGTTGTTGTTTGTTTGTTTGTTTGTTTTCTGTTTTCTTTTTTTTTGGATATGTATAACCGTATAATAGATGCATAAGCATGTGGAAAGTAAAGAGCAATCTTAAATGACTTTTTTTTTTTTTTAAAGGAGCCATCTATCTTGATTTGTTTTTGTTGTTGTTGTTATTGTTTTGTTTTGTTTGAAACAGTTTCCTCAGGTGTCCTAGAACCAAAAGAATTCTCTGGTCATAGAGCAAGCCCCCAGAGTCCTCATGTATCACACTGCCCAGTGCTTACTTTACAACTGTACAGCAAGGCAGTAGCTTTTTATACAAATTCTGGAAACACAACCTTGGGTCACATGTTTTCAATGTCAGCACTTCATTTGTGGGAATCTTTCAGTTTGCATCCAAATGTAGATTGTTGACTGTGGACATTCTCCATTGGAGGTAGGTGTGTGAGGGTTTTGGGGGGTCTATGTCCCTGAACCTTTACCCTAAGCATCCAGCCACCTCTTGTCTTCCTTTCCACAGTCATTACCTCAGAAGGTCTATCTGAATTTTTAAAGATGATGAACTAAGAAAACAAATATCAAATATTGACATAAGATACCAGATAACTGGCACAGAAATTTCTAAAAATAAATTGTCACTTTTAAAAAATATCTTTTTTGTCTAAAATGTTATTTTATATTAAATATATGGTAATACTAACATACAATTTCAAAATGGGTTTTACATGAATAAAAATATTTTATACTTATCCATTTTTATGAGCAAACAAATAAATTTTATACTTAACCCATTATTTTAGAGGAAATAATAATGACCATAAACCACATACAAATGGCTCTGTATTCTCAATCCTTTGTACAGAGTCCAAAATACCAAAACTTTCAATATTATACCTTATTATATTCTCATAGTTTAGATAATTGACATTTTTCTATGTAAGTTTTACATATTGAGTAGGATTCCCTAAATTTCTGGGTTTTTTTTTACTTTATTATTATTATTATTATGAATAAAGAAGTTACACTTTCTATCCCTATATGTCCTTATTCAAGGTCCCTTCCCCCTCCCGCAACATCAGGTCATTCTTTCTTCTCCACAACTCCCCATACCCTCCCTGGGCAGGCAGCAGACAGTCCCATGGTCCCACTGACCTAATATTGCTTAGTTCAGTCTCCACTCCTGGAAAATCCAGTTTTGCTCCCCCTCCCTCAAGAGTGAGTCAGGTGTTCCCCTAGGGGGAGTGGGTTCTGAAGAGTCAGTCCAGGGTGTTTCTGATCACAAGCTGTTCAGTGGTTGTGGTTTGCAGCTTGGGCATGCTTTGCTTTTCTCTTGTTTGTTTTTTTAGAGACCACTAATGAGTGAGTACATCCCCTGTTTATCTTTCTGAGTTTGTGATACCTCGCTCAGGAGGATATTCTCCAAGTCCATCCATTTGTCTGCAAATTTTAGGATATCATTTTTTCTTACTGCTGAGTAGTACTCCATTGTGTAGATGTACCACAGTTTGTTAATCCATTCTTCAGTTGAGAGACATCTAGGTTGTTTTCAGGTTCTTGCTATTACAAATAATGCTGCTATGAACATAGTTGAGCTAATGCCTTTGGAGTGAGACTGTGCATCTTTAGGGTATATACCCAGAAGTGGTATTGCTGGGTCCTTGGGGAGATTGATTCTCAATTTTCTGAGAAGTTGCCGTACTGCATTCCAAAGTGACTGAACAAGCTTACAATCCCACCAACAATGGAGGAGTGTTCTCCTTGCTCCGCATCCTCTCCAGGGCAGGAAAATGAGTGACCTCTAAGCAGCCCTTTTCGAAAGGTCTCCCCATATCACTCAAATGGAACCCCTCTCCAATAATCTTCCCAGGTGGTATACTTTAGCCTCTTCCTGAAGCTATTGAGCCTCCAACAATAAGGGTAGATTTCAGACAAATATCTGGTTGAGGGTAGTGGCTATACACTCAACTAAGGATTCAGTGTCCCTTCTCATCACTCCTTTAGAAGAAAATGCTAATAGTCATCAATTTTGAGTGGACTCTTGCAAAAAGGCATGGTTGATCTTAGGAAGATGACAACATTTTTGCTATGAGGCCACTGTCTGCAACCCCTGACACAGACATATCCACTTAGGAATTTTACTATTTAAATTGTTGTATTAAGTATTAAGGCTAAAGTTTGAATAAAACCTAGTCAGTCTCAGAAGAGCATATCCATGAGTCCTGCCCATATTATATAATTCTAAACACAACAGGGGGTTAGTTCATCACTTTATGACATTTCTAACTTTAGGTCAGAATGGAATATTTCATTTATAAAGCATGATTCCTACAACATCACAAATAGTCTTGCCCATTCAGCTCAGAAAGGAATATTACAGAGATAATTAAAGAAAAACACAATTAAGAATTTTAATTATGGTATCTTTTCTGATGGCATAAGATTTTCTCCACTGGAAAGATGTAAGCAAGGGCTACCGACTTCCCTGTAAAGAATCTCCCAAAGTTTTCTTTCTTTTTTTTTTTCTTTTTCCTTTTATTATAAATAAAGTCACATTTTCTATCCATGTATATCCTTGTTCAGGATCCCTTCCTCCTCCCAACCCCTCCAGACACTCTCTCTTCTCCTCATCTCTCCATCCCCTCCTGAGCAAGGGCAGGAGGTCCAACAGAGAAAGCAGAGTAAACAATAGACCCACCCTAGCCCTAGCCCTCTATGGCAGCAAACAATAGCCTCTCACTCTATCTCTAAAATGGCCACAGCCACATATTCCCTCAAAAGTCATCCCCTTTCCCATGTGGGATTTTCAGTCTTTCTCTGCTTAAAATAAATAGTTCAATCTGCTGAAGTTAGACTCTTGTATTTTTCTGCCTTCTGTTGCCTGAAAAATGTAACACAAAGCATAGTTTACTTAATAGAACATTTTACATAGGATGTGCTCCCCAGCTGTCTTTTTTTTGAATGAGAACAGTGAGTATTAGGCTTCCTTTCTTTGAGTTTCTCTTATTAACCTGTGTGTGCTGCCAGAGACTTTAAAAGTTTAGGCCTGGTGTGGTGGTATTCTGATGGCAACAGGCTTTTGACGTTTAGATCATACTCTTGTTTTTGGGCATACTAACATGTACAAATTAGCTTGTCATTCTTTGGAATTCAAATTACCATATAAACAGTGAAAGATTTTAGGCTTTCTTCTAAGTTCTGCTCCTAAAGGGCAAAGGGAGCCCCCCTTGGGGTTCTCATTCTCATTAATAGAATATTTCAGGAATGGACTAAAGCAAAAGCTTAAGGATAATTTTACAAGAGCTCAAAAGAAAAAGTGCTCAGTGTAGTCAAGCTGTAAATCTCAACAGGACAATGGGAAAGGAAATAATGCAATGTCCTTGACGTAGTATGAAGGTCAGGCATGGGTAGAGAAGAAGAGATGTGACAGAGACAGAAGTAACAAACTTTACAGAAACTAAAAGTATAATGAATGGCACTCTTCAGCATTGCCTGGCAAGGGAAACATTGAACCACTTTTAAAAAGGTTACTATGGGATTCTCATGTCCCATAGACATGATGCTTACTTACTTTTGCTGCAGGATTGTCCTTATCTCAATTCCGAATTTATGACAAAATAATTCAATGTTTTGTAGCATGACTTGTGTAAATCTCCTGCCTAATACATGAACATTTGTGAGGCTAGAATTGTACAAACAGCAAATGTTTTAGTGTCTCTGAGTTGATGTGCATGACAGACATGATACTAGTGAGGATTTATATCTGTACCATAGAATTATTACCTGTCCCTAGTATAAGTCCTATGTATTTAAACCCAATGTAAGTAGTCTATAAACACACACACACACACACACACACACACACACACATAGAAAGAGAGAGAGGGCCTAAATCAGAAAGATCATTCGAGATATGTCTGAACAGAAAGAGAATGAGGAAAGAGTATACAATAATTAAATTTTCCTTGGATTCTGAATTTGTAATATATCCAACCACTTTTCAGACATAAAATATTTATTTCTACAGCACCTTCTCAAGAAAGCACTAGCCAGTTTTAGGCCAGAAAAAAATTTACAGCTGCAAATGTGTACATCACATTCTTTGGAGATGTCTTAGAAAGCCAAAGAGGCATGACACATGATATATTGCCATTATTTAGGTTATAAAGTTACCCAAATTATCTAAAACCAGATTCAATTGTGCAAATCACAACTGTGAAATGACTTGTAAGTGCTCAGATAAAGTTTAGCATATGCTAGTAGAAAGGTATTCATCCAGGAAGTGAAAGCTGAAGAGGGAAGGTAAGAGTCACCAAATTAGAGCTCTTTGGAGAAAGCACTCAAGAATCTGTTCACCTGGTAACTCCAAACACACAAGTGCTTTGACAATCATTAGTCTTTATAAGTCATAGTGCCCTCTTGTGGTCAGATCTCAGAATAACCAGTAGTTTCCAGATTTTACATAGTCAAATTAAATAATTGTTCAGTGACAGAAAATTGAAATGTTCCAATATTCAGCTTTCACCTTATAATATTAAGTGGCACTTTTACATAAGAGTATATTTTTCATAAAGAACAATGTTATAAGGGGTAGAATGAAAACATGATGTTTTCTGATTAAAGCATAGCCATTGCATAGACAATATCATTTCTTCTGTGCTACTTAGCATACACCATACTAGAGAAAGATAAATTGAATCTGAAATATTTACAAATTCATCTTAAGTATCAAAGTGGATATGTTTTAGTCTGTGTGGATATAATAGTATTGTATACTTCCTGAAAGTCTAAAGTTTCTTTTTCAATACCAAGATGAAACTCATTTCTAATGAACTTTTCACATTGAAACTATAAAAGTAGCTATTTCCTTGTGCGCCTTTCACTGGATCACAGTGATCAAAATGAAGTTCAATCCCTTTGTGATTTCTGACCAAAGCAAGAACCACAAACAGCATTTCAATGTACCTTTTCACATTCATAGGAAGATCATGTCTTCCCCTCTTTCCAAAGAGTTAAGTCAGAAGTACAATGTTTGACTGATGCCCATTCAAAAGGATGATGAAGTTCGGGTTGTCCTAGGGCACTACAAAGGCCAGCAGATTGGCAAAGTGGTCCAGTTGTCCAGGAAGAAATAGGTCCTCTACATTGAGCGAGTACAGCAAGAAAAGGCTAATGGCGGAACTGTCCTGTGGGCATCCACCCCAGCAAGATGGTTATTTATCACCAGGCTAAAGCTGGACAAAGACTGAAAAAAAATCCTGGAAAGGAAAGCCAAGTCTGGACAAGTAGGAAAGGAGAAAGGCATATACAAAAAAAAAAAAAAATGATTGAGAAGATGCAAGAGTAAGGGCATATTATACACAGTGTCCATTAATGACTGCTTAAGTAAAAAAAAAAAAAAACTATAAAAGTATACTATATAATATATTAGGTAAAAATCACATTTGTTTCTTAAGAATTAAAGTTTAGTCAGTGAGAGGAATATAAATTCACAGAATATTCACAGAATAGAACTTCTATGTGTAGGAAGTTTTTGATAAGGGACTACATTCCCGGTTGGAAACAATGAAAGGGGGAAAAAATGAAGGTAGGGAAGGAGTAAGCATAAGAAAAGTTCTATTGACTTGCTCACTGTAACCACAGAAGACCACAAATCGTACCTTGGTTTATAGACTGAAAAAGTGGTGGAAATGTTTCCACTGGGAACTCAGAGCCCGTGTGATACAAAAAGGCGCCTGATGTTTATAGAATGAAAACCTGTGACCTACAAAGTCCCCAGTGTTGGAATGGGAAACCAGGAAAATCCTACATTCCTGTGATCTATTGCCCTATGGAACCACATAGGGATACTGAGTGCTGCCTGGGAGTCGAAAATCAACTGGAAGCATGGGGATCCTAGCAAATATGAGCTCAGGACCAAGTCCCTGAGCAAATCCCTGAGCACACAAGACTCTGAATGGCTGTGTTGTAAGACACATGGAAACTTGGCTTGGGACCAGGAGTAAACTTTCAAGTGTCACGTGGAAAAGAAAGCACTTGAAGAAAATATCCTGATAATATTGTTCACTTTCTATTTATAGAATACTTAAGGGAAAGACATTATCTTTCTATAAGAAAAATGTTAGAAGTTTAGGAAATATAAGGACCATTCTCTTATCACCAAGAGAAATGTGTTCTTATAAGACAATAAAGTTAATTATAATAATAAATTCACAGGACCAGAGTTAAAATATGAAACTAAATACAGAAGAAGTCTGAGTCTTTAAACTGTCTTTTCCCATAAAGTAGGGTTTTCCAAGCAAAATTCTCTTTGCAGCAAGCAGTCAACTTGGTAACAGCCTAGATGCGAGGATCAATTTTCTATCCAAAGCAATTTTGTATTTATCCTGACATAAACACCTACTATTTATCAAAACAATAGTTCTGAGCAATTCATGTACTGTATAAGAGCAGCCTTATGCTATGTTTTTTTTAAATAGATTTTTTTTTGGTTCTCATTCTGGAATGCCTTGAAATAAATCTTAAATTAAGCTAACACACTCAAGAAGTTCAAAAGAATATTTTACAAAATCCAGTAAGACTTGTTTCTAAAAGTTCAACAGACTAACAAGGCATGTGTGATTTTCAAACACTGCCACCCATTCTAGGCCATTGGATGCTGCACACAGCCAAAGTTTTAGTGCATACAATCCAAGATATGCTTCAAAAAGTGATACCAAATGTGATAATAAATGCCTTGTATAGAGACAAGATTTAGTCATAAAAGAAATTCTTTCTGGGCAGATAACTCACAAAGACAGCTTGTGGATTCCAGAATTTTGTAGTCTCTTTTCCTGTTGACTTTTCTTTTCTGGGCCAAGTATATAATGTTAACTTCATAATGTTAACTGATCATCACCAAAAGACAGTCAATGATCCAATTTAAAGCAGAACTAGAGAGCTTGGGATTAACAATGGCATGTGATAAAGAAAAATAATGTATTGGGGATGTAAAGACAAGTAAAGAAATATAAAATGGTAAAGATAATTCAGCAAAGCACATGGATCCATAATCAACCTCACAGACTCATTTTTCTACCAAAGTTTCTGAATGACCCACAGTGCAGCCATTAATGTGCTGGCTAGTTTGCTTATGCAGGCCTGCAAACATTTCATTGTCTATGTCAATTTGTCTGTAGTTCACTCCAGTAGGTGACATTGTTCTTGAGCAATAATCAATTGATGTCTCTGTGCCATCTGGCATTCTGTTGCTAAGCACAGCTGCAATGCTGGGAGATGAAGTGAGAGTGGCAAGAGGCAAGTTCATGTTCATCACCTTATAACAATTCTGACTACACTGCCAATAAGTCCTTCCTCTGCCAGACCTGTTCTCTGAACAGCTTCATCTTGATAAGTGATGCAATACTCAGACAGCTCATTTTAAACATAGTAAAAAATTGTTTATTTCAATAAATTTTGAAAACTTTGCTACCTACACAATGAGTTTACAAGTAAACTACATTTCACATTGCTGAATATAAATGTCTTACTAATGCATATGTCACTGCATTAAAGAAAAACCTTACTGAAAATTTTGAATTTGCATTTGCTCCTCTTTTCTCTGACATTGCATTTATTTCTCTTTGATTCGTATGCACCTATTGGTAGAGGGCTACATAATTTATCACTATATTCCTTAGAAAAAATCCAGTGCTATTAATAATTTTGTCTAGGAAAACAGAGGTTTATAGCATTTGCACCATACTAAATATAGTAATCAATAAAATCTAAATCTTACCAAAATAGTTTTCAGAATGTTATTGATACATTGATTTTAATATGATATCCTTGAATGTGGTGAGCTTTACCCAAACTTTGTTCAAGTCAAGAAGACTGTGGTACTCACTGCAGCTATAATTCCTGATGAATATGTGGCAGAATATTCCACAAAGTATTGCTACTCTGGTCCTGACAGGCACAATCAGCATAACGTGGCTTAGAGACATATGTGATGAGTTGAAGAATATGTTTCTGAATTTATTATCCCAGATCTGTTATTGCTTTCCTGAGACAAAAGATTTATGTCTACCCTTCAATAAGTTGTTGTGAGAGTATCCAGTTGAAATAAAAGTAGCTTAGAGAATACAATGAAAATACCAACAAAACCCCATTGTAGAAAACCAGCTACAGCAAATGAATGCTTTCAAAAGAGATTCCCAGCTATGAGAAACACTTTTGAACTATGTGTTTCCTCTCTTTTTGACATCAACAACAACAAAGTGCCAAAAAAAAAAAAAAAAACCAACCAGGGACCCTAAACATGTAACACTTTGAAGGAAAATGTTCTACATGTTTGAGACATTCATTAATCTCACAAGATACTTCCAGATTTTCCTATGATTCAACTAACAATTTCCAAGATTTTTGCACCATAAATGAAAAGATAAACTGCAGGGTGGCCTTTTTTTCTAATGTAACAAATAAAGTGACATAGGAAACCCAAGATTCTGTGAAGGTACATGCCTTTCTTTCTGTTCTCCAGCTACTCTCCATCCCTCAGTCACATGACTAAACTACAAGAACCATGCCTAGGTTACATTGGCAATGCTGACTTTAACTGAGTTTATTAATACATATTAAAAAGAGAAATATGACTAATTATACAATTATTTAATTTTCTGTCTTGCTTCAGTCTTTCCTTCTGTTTATTGCTATATCCATGTAACTTATCTTAATAGTTTATAAATATAAGTGACCAGAATTACTAGCCATAGGGTTTGCTGAAGCACATGTTGCCAGTTTGTGACAATAATGACCACCCTCCTGTTCTGCTTTGTTCCAATCTCTGTTTGGAACAAAGGAGGTTTCCAAAGCAGAGACTTCAAGTGCAATGGTATTTGTGAGCATGCTCAGCCCAGACATAACGGAGTTAAGGAGGAATGGCATGACACAGCAGTGTTTTCTTTTTCTTTTTTTGTATAACCCTGGAATTTGACTTGCTCTTTTTTTTGTTCCCCCGAGGCTCCTGAATGTGTACAACTTACTTTTAAATATATTTTTCATACATGAGAATTTCATACAATGCACTTTTATCATATTTACTTCTCTTTACTTATTTCTCTCATACCTATCACATCCATTCCTATATTCCTAGCCATTTAACATATTCTCTCTCTCACTCTTTTCTCTCTCTCAAAAGAAAATCCATTAACTGCAACTTGTGTTGCTTAAATAATCTTGGCTGTGTGATCTGCACAGGAGAGTGGTCTAATTACCAGGGCTTAGACCTTTAATAAGAAAACTGAATCTCCTTTTCCCAGCAGCTATCAATTACTACTCACTTCTCAGCTGTGGAATCAACTTCATGCCACCTTTTCCCACTCCATGACAGGATTTTGTCTGGCGTGAGCTTTCACAGTATGTGTGCATGCGGTAATAATTTCTGAGTCCATAGGTGCATCTGCCCTGTTGTATACAGAAGACAATTTTCTTGAATTCATCCTCTACCTTTAGCTCTTACAGTCTATCTGTCCCATCTTTCACCACAATTCCTGAACTTTGGAAGGAGGACTGTGACATAAATGGCCATTTGAACACTCTCAAATTCCTTATCTATGGACTTTTTCAGTTGTGGGTCTATGTGTTATGCAAAGTCTACAGCAAATAGCACCTTCTCTGATGAGGTTTGAACGATCATATTTTACTAATGTAACAATAAGTCATTGGGAAATGTTTTATCCCTATGTTCATTTAGCAGAATAATAGAGAAATGTGTTATTTTAAGGGTTTATGACTTATTATGTCCACATGATCATACCAAACATTGTTTCCATCTTATGGAGTGAGCTTTAAATCCAATCAAGTTATTCTCATAATATCAATTCCACTATTGTATCAGTGGACAAATCTTATGAGGAATGTTATTATATCTCACAGAGTTCACAGCTGGTTAAGATTAATGATTATTTTTCTCTTCCAGTAGAATGTTCATACCATTCAGTGTTATGAAAGCTAACCACTATAAAGTTTCTAGGTCACAATGCCCTTGATATTTCACGTATTTATGACTCAAATGTGTGATATCTTTAGCAATAAGGGCTTATTCTCAAACTCTAGAGTGTAATCAAGTACAGAGCAATAGCCTGCAATATTAGAGGACCAACGGGACCCCATTGGCCAACAAACCCAAAGGATGTAACCCATTCTTGGTACCTCAGGTATTACTTGATAGCATGTGGTGTGATGTCTATTAAGGAAGTTATCTCCCTCTTATAGATCAACTCTTTTGGAATTCTTTATAAGTATATAGGTATGCATTTTAGAAAGCTTCTACAGCAGGTTTCCATATTGCTTTTTCAAAAGGATTTTAGTGTTAGTTATCAATCTCCACATTGCCATTGCCTCCTCTACTCTTCCCTCCTATGAATTCTACTATTGTGCCAGTGGGCAGGTCTTAATTGGAGAGTTATTACAGATTGCAAGATTTATGGCTGGGTAAGATTAATAATTATTTTTCTACTCCAGTAACATGGATAATATCACCAAGAACTATAAAATTTAGCAAGAAGAAATTGTTTCAATATTTTTTCCCTTTTCTTTTTCTCCATCCAACACATTCCACATCATCTCCCCCTAACTCTTTGTTCTCAGAGCTCTAAAATTGATATCCTCCTCTTCTCTGATTATTGTTGTGTATATATATATATACATGAATATATCTGTATATACACATTTACAATCTGTCAAGTCCATTTTTTGTTATTTGTGTGTTTCATGGCTGACATCTTGATGTTGGACAATCAGTAATGGGCTCAACCCTGGAAGTTGTTAACTCTGTCCTCTCTCAGTACTTATTAATTGTCTGTAGTTCCTTGGTAGAGATGAGATCTCATTAAAAATAAAGAATCCCTTCCTCATTAGAATGACTATTGATATTGCCATTGCTCAGATCTTCTTCATAACGCCATTTCTCTAAAAGGCTGCATCTCATTAGAATCATTAGGTATTTTAACTCTTACACACTTTCTACCACCAGTGCCATGAGACACAGATGCAGGAACTATGCTGTACATGTGTCCATTGAGCCTTTCATTATTTTATAATTGAGCTGTGCACTTGATGCAGGTTGTTTGCTTTTAATTTGAGGATTCTTGGTATATAATAGATATTATCCCTGTGTCTGATGTACAGCTAGAAAGCCTTTTGCGCCACGCCCCGTCCCGTCCAGCAGGAAAAGACACAGCACCAGGATTCTTCTGTGGTAATTGACCAGGTCCTTTATTGTTACAGATACTTCTTGCAGTAGTAGCCCCTTGCAGTAGTTCCTCCTACTCTCCTAACCTGTGCAGCCAGTTTTAAGCTCAAGTCCTTCACTCAGCCAATGCCGTGTGGGCCTTCACCATAGGGCCACGCACACGGAAGCAAGCTAGTCAATTCAGCACATCTCATAGATGGAGTTAATTATTACTAGAAGCATTCGCCATCAAGAAGGTGGGGAACAGGAGCCAGCGCCATCTTTAAGGTGCGGCAGCTCCCAACAGCCTTTTTTTATACTATAAGTTGTTACTTTATTTAAATGATAGTATCCTATAATGCAAAGAAGCTCTTTAGCTTCTGTGGCCCCATTTATCAGTTGTTGGTTTTAATGCCTGCATTGAAATATTCTGTTCTGAAAGGCTCTTTAACACCTCTAAGTTAAAGTGCATTCCAGTTTTCTTTTCTGTCAGATTGAGGGTATTGGGTCCAATACTGTGGTTCTTGTTTTATTTGGAGTTGTTTTTCTTTTTAATTTTTTTCTCTTATTTTTGAGATTATAATATAATAACATTTTCTATGTTACCTTTCCTCTAGTCTACATCTTCCCATAAATTCATAGTATCTGTATATTGATTGTTATTATAGGCATATATTTACATACATATTTACATACATATATTTTATTCATAAATATAACCTTCTTAGTCTTTATAATGTTACTTGCATACGTGTTATTAGGGCTGACTATTTTGTATTGGATAACCAACAATTGATGTGCTCTTCCTTAAAGAAGCCTATGTCTTCCTCTATATACTCTTCATTCTAAAAATTTCTAAGTGGTCTATAGAAGAAGTCTCATGGTTTTTTATCACTTTGGTGTATTTACTACTAATGTTCTTCTTCAGCTCACACTTAAACAATCATGACTTTATGAAAGAGATTATAGGTGTCACTTTTAATGTTACTAGGAGACAGTCTCAGAACAAACTCTCTGACTCTCTGGATCCTATGATCTTTCATTCCCTTTTTTAAAATGTTCACTGAACTTTAGGTGTTGAGTGTTTTGTAGATGGACTCATCAGCACTGGTGCCACAACTTTCCATTTTTATAGGTTGTTATTATGTGTTAAAGTCTCTATCTTTTCCAAAGAGATAATTTCTTCATGAGTGAGAGAACTACTCTTATCTGTGGGTATGAAGCCCAACATTTGTGAGTGGTGAAATATAACATCTAATTTCTTTCTTCTACCAATAGCTATTCATTTTGACCATCACCATTTGCTGAAGAAGCTGTCTTTTCCTCAGTGTATATTTTTTTACCTGTTTGTTAAAAATCTGTATCTGTAGCTAGGCAGACATACACAGCTCATTAGTTATATTATATTGATTTATAAATCTGGTTTTATACCAGCACCATACTTCCTTTAAGAAAAATACTAGACCTCTATCACATGACCTAAATACAGAGATTGCAATAGTTCTAGTAATTTTTTATTGTGCAAAATTGTTTTTATTGTCCTGTTTTTTCTTATTGTTTGTTTTGTTTTGGAGTGTGTGTATTTGTGTGTGTGTGTGTATAATTTTATTTTATTTTTAATTTCTTTGAAGAGTTGCATTTGATTTTGATGGAGATTGCACTGACTCTGTAAACTGATTTTTGACAGGATGTGATTTCAGAAGAGGTTGCTGATCATTTAGGGAGACTTCTAAGCCTGAAAGCAAACCTTTGGCAACCTTAGAAGGTTCATGCTGCCTATCTTCAGAATTCTTTGAAGACTCATCAAGGTCTACAAGATGTTTGTAAGTATGTTGTGCTGGAGTCAGAGTGGGAGTGACCAGTAATTTTTAGAGACAGGGTGTTACATGACACACCTTTCAAAGGTTAGGTAAGTAAGGCCAGGATCATAGTACCTATCTGGCATAAGAGACCACATATATCACCTAGTTCTAAAGGTAGGGTTGCAGACAGCTTTGGGAGGTCTCTACCTGTGGTTATAGGTCACAGGGCTTCACAGCATCCCATATTCTCCCAGAAATGTCTTGATATCACATATTCTTTCTATAGTACTATTATCAATCATAAGCATGAACTGGGTTTTAGAAAATTTTAAAGGCATCTTTTGCAGAAGAGAAAGTAATAACTAACAATTGCTTTCATTATTACTCATCCAGTTCAAGTGATTTGTCCTCCAACTATATTAATATTTTCTGGATACTTTTAGTGTTTATAATAAAAATATTTTTTATTTTATTTTTATTTATTATTATTATTAACAAAAAAGTCACACTTTCTATCCTTATATATCCTTATTCAAGGTTCATTCCCCCTCCCACCACATCAGATCATTCTTTCTTCTCCACAACTACCCACCTCCTCCCTGGGCTGGCAGCAGGCTGTCCCATGGTCCAACTGACCCAATATTGCTTAGTTCAGTCGCCACTCCTGGCAAATCCAGTTTTCTCCCCCTTCCCTCAAGACTGAGTCCGGGGTGTTTCTGATCCCAAGCTGTTCAGTGGTTGTGGTTTGCACCTTGGGCATGCTTTGCTTTTTTGTTGTCTGTTTGTTTGTTTGTTTGCTTAGAGTCTACTAATGAGTGAGTTCATTCCCTGCTTATCTTTCTGAGTTTGTGATACCTCGCTCAGGGGGATATTCTCCAAGTCCATCCATTTGCCTGCAAAATTTAGGATAACATTTTTTCTTACTGCTGAGTAGTACTCCGTTGTGTAGATGTACCACAGTTTGTTGATCCATTCTTCAGTTGAGGAACATCTAGGTTGTTTCCACGTTCTTGCTATTACAAATAAGGCTGCTAAGAACATAGTCGAGCTAATGCCTTGGAGTGTGACTGTGCATCTTTTGGGTATACACCCAGAAGTGGTATTGCTGGATCCTTGGGGAGAGTGATTCTCAGTTTTCTGAGAAACTGCCATACTGTGTTCCAAAGTGGCTGAACAAGCTTACACTCCGACCAACAATGGAGAAGTGTTTCCCTTGCTCCGCATCCTCTCCAGCATAGGCTGTCCTCTGTGTTTTTTTATCTTAGCCAATCAAACAGGTGTCAGGTGGTATCTCAAAGTTGTTTTGATTTGCATTTCTCTGATGGCTAAGGATGATGAGCACTTTTTCAGGTGTCTTTCAGCCATTCATAATTCTTCTGCTGAGAATTCCCTTTTTAGATCTGAACCCCATTTTTGATTGGGTTATTCAAGGTTTTGGGCTCTAGATTCTTGAGCGCTTTATATAACTTAGAGATCAGTCCTCTAACACTTGTAGGGTTGGTGAAAATCTTTTCCCATTCTGTAGGCTGTCGTTTTGTCCTATTGACAGTGTCTTGGCTTTACAGAAGCTTCTTAGCTTCAGGAGATCCCACTTATTGATTGTTGGTCTCAGTGTCTGTGCCACTGGTGTTATATTTAGGAAGTGGTCGCTTGTGCCAATTCATAGAAGTGTATTTCCCACTTTCTTTTCTATCATCTTTAAAGTGGCTGGGTTTATGTTGAGGTCTTTGATCCACTTGGATTTGAGTTTTATGCAGGGTGACAGGCTCGGATCTATTTGCATTTTTCTACACATTTCTATCCAGCTATGCCAACACCATTTGTTAAATATACTATCTTTTTTCCATTGAATGTTTTGGGCCTCTTTTTCAAAGATCAAGTGTTCATAGGTTTTTGGGTTAATGTCTGGATCCTCAGTTCTATTCCATTGATCTACAAGTCTGTTTCTATGCCAGTACCAGGCTGTTTTTATTATGGTAGCTCTATAGTATAACTTGAAGTCAGGGATGGTGATACCTCCTGAGGTTCTTTTGTTGAGTAAAATTGTTTTGGCAATCCTGGCTTTCCTGTTGTTCCAAATGAAATTGTGTATTGTTCTTTCAAGGTCCAAAAAATATTGTGTTAGGAGTTTGATGGGGACTCTGGCAGTCAGAGTTTATCTCTGTCTGCTACAGAGTGTGTGGGGACATGCCAAAAATTTATTCTTTTAATGGATCTATATTTGTTATTTGCAACATTGAAAACATAAGTCAGAGCATTTCATTAATATCATTGTATCTCATTCTTTAAATTTATATGAAGGTATAATTTGAACCCATGATTATTTTATCTCTTTTTTTGGTAACTGCACCATCAATCAGTTGCATTATTTTCTACTAGTTTATCTGTTTTTGTACCTAGCATTTCTCTTCAAAGTAGGTATTAATTTAATTTTCCACAAATTTTGATATTGTATTTGGACTCTTAGTTTTCTGTTCAAATTTTCTTTTTTAAAACCCAGTGAGATTATATTTCAACTTTGATTTATGGCTTCAACATGCTTAACCGTTTTTGATGATACTTCAGCTCTCAATATATCATCTATACATTCACATTTCTTTTTCTACCCCTTTTCTTCTTTCAGTTTAATATTCATCACCTTTGTATTTAGTTTACTGTATTGCCATTTTGTATTTTGTTTTAAAATTCCCTTTATTCCTCTTTTTTCCCTCCTCTACTTTACCCCCATGTATTTGTTTGTATGTATGTATGTATCTATGTATGTATGTATCTATCTATGTATCTATGCTTCTATGTGTATACATGTGTGTTACTGGAGGCTGATACCACCAATTTGTCCATGATAATCTGGTAGATGTTTTGCCATATCTCCAGTCCATTGTTTTTATGTGTGTGTGTGGATACACTTTGCTTATTCTCTTAAATTTTGCATATATAGGAGTGGGGGATGTGGTTTATTTGGTAGTTTTTACCTTACACATATGAATTTCTAAGGTTCAATTTCCAGATCCCACCTGTAAAACTAGATATGAAAGCTGGTATAACCACAGATGATACTTTAATTGTACTGTGCATTCATGAGATGAGATGGTCTTTGCTTTCCTCTATGAGGTCCTGATATGGAAAGTGAAAACAGGAAAATTCTTGAAACCTCTTCAGCTAGCTAGTTTCAAATAAGAGATCTGTTTCAAATAAGAGATCTGTTTCAAATAAGGTAGAAGGTAAGGAGTAAGACTCAAGATTGTTCCCTGACCTGCATGTGAAGTCATGGGGTGTGCACATACTTGCACATACACACTCACAGACACATCTTAAAATATCAAATATATCTTCTCTTTTATTGTGCTATATGTTCTAACATTTGCCTGCTGAGTTTCTTACTTGGAACTGTATTTCCCACCTGCTGTCTTGGCTGACCTTCCAACACTGGGCTTTCTCAGAAACCCTGGGTGTTTTTTATTATTGGCCTTTTCCTTATGTGGGCTTCATGTTGACTGAATTATGAGCTCTCCTAAGGAGAGAAATTTTGAGTTTTTGGTTGTTTTCCCAGGAGTTTGTATAATTTCATTGTCTAGGGATTGTTTATCACAAGCATTTTTTAGTTTTTACATCTCACTTTCATGGGTAATATAACTTATAGTGTCACATGTTCTTTTAGCACAAGCTCCCTTATTTCTGTTTAAGGTAAATAAAAACATTTTTCTACTTTCAGGGTTCAAGTGGACTTGCTTGCTGGTGTGTGTGTGTGTGTGTGTGTGTGTGTGTGTGTGCCTGTCTCTTTGTCTGTAGGTCTTTGTGTTTCTCTGTGTGTTTTCAAATAAGTGCATATAGTTTATACTAAGAATTCTCTACTGAAATCACAATTTAATTCATAGCTTCTTTTAAGTCTTTCAGTTTCTGACTACATTAACATCAAAATAACTTTATTGTAATTAATAAGCATTACAGTCCCAGGTTTCTACTCTAAAAGTATCATGTTAATAAATTAAAATGTTTTCACTCCTTTAAACCAGGGACGAAACAACTTAAGTAGCCTGATATATAAATGTAAATGTATTGTGCAGCTATAGATCAAAAGACTAAATTCTAGACCACAGTTCTACCAGTAAGCAACTTATGACAAATTTCTGAGAGCACAAGCATAATCCTAAATAAGTCAGGGATCTATAGTAATACACAGTATATAGTATATGACTGTGTGAAACTATAGCTTAAACACGCATTCCTTTGCCTGACTTCACATGATGTTAATAACATGAAATAAAATAGTAAAGACAAAATGCACATTCCTCCTCTGAGTACATCAGAGAAACAGAACCAAAGAAGTTCAGTGATATACATAGGAACATATTGGTAATACATACAAATACACCTACATATCCGTATGTACTGCACAAATTCTAGTTAATGTATAATAAAAGGCTGGAGTCAGATATTGGGGGAAAGCTGGAATATTAGAGAGAGGAAATAGACCACAGTCAATTCTCACCCAGCCAACTTCATGGGTCTTCAGGGGTCCTCCACCTGACTGGTCACTTCTACAGAATGGCAGAATTTTTGTCTTCTCCTGCCTTATATTTCTTACTCTGCCCAGCTATTTTACTTCCTGGTTCAACTATGTATCATAATCCCAGAGTTAGGATTAAAGGTGTGAGCTACCACTGTCTGCTTATTAGGTCTTTAATTCTCAGAGATCAGGCTCTTTGTCTCTAGAGTGATGGGATTAAAGGCGTGGGTCACCACTCCCACTTCATAGCTTGACTGTGAGTGATTCTGTCTTCTGATATTCCAGACTGTTTATATTAAATATATTATATATCACCGTATATAGATAGATAGATAAATATATAGATAGATATGGAGACACACACACACAGAGAGAGAGAGAGAGAGAGAGAGATAGGTTAAAAGAAAAGTTATTATCAGAGACTCATCTGTCTATGGAGAATTCATACAACATGTCATTTGCAAGTCATACATAAGAAAGACAGTAGCATAATTCACACTGATAAAATACAGAGAAATAATTAATCTGGTAATTTGTAGGAGGAGTTTAAAGAAATGAATGGGGGTGATGCAAATACTATAGTTAAAAATCAGGAACTGCAATATCTGATGTCATGGCAGACAGTGAAAGTTCCAGGTCAAGAAGGGAGACTGGATGCCTTTCTTCCACTTTTCTCCTATTTGGATCAGTTTTCAAGGGATTGGAAAGTTAAATTCATATTGGTGTACATAGATCCTCATTACTCAGCTTCCTTGTTCAAATACTGAATTCTTTTGGAAACATCTTTATTGACACTTCAGAAATCCTGTTTTCTCAGACTAAAGTATCCATTACAACAACCAGCTGACACAAACAATTGAGCACTAACATTTTTTTTCAAGTTTATTGATGTTGATTGACCAACACTAAAATTTCATAGTTTCATCAATGTACATACAAACGTAAATTAAATATGTATGTGTATTATAAAAAGTATTTATAAAGAACTTTTGATATAAAACACTGATCTCTTTGTTTTATGATCCATTTGTCACTTAAACAGAGACAAGGATCTGATTTAAAAATAATTGAGATCATCTTTTTGGAGATGACTGAGAGTGTAATTTTCTTGTCATCCAAACATGAATTTTATTTTTTTCTTTTATTTTTCTACCCACATTCTATTCCAACCACAGATTTCCTACCTACATTTCTCCTACTCCTTATCCAAATCTACTTCTTTTTCTTCAGAAAAACAAACAAACAAACAAACAAACAAAAAACACAAAAAACAAGCTTCATGGGGCCATCAACCAAACACAGCATAAAAAATTATAATAATTTTAGGCATACACTCTCATGTTAAGGTTAAATGAGGCAACCCAGTATGAGGAGAAGTGTTCCAACAGCAGGCAAGAGAAGAGACATTTCCCACTCTCATTGTTAGACGTCCAACAAGAACACCTTACAACACAACCACAATGTATATGCAGAAGACCTAACTCAAAAACATACGGGGTCCATGATTGTTGCTTCGGTACCTGTAATCACTATGATCTCTGATTGATTGATTCAGTGGTCAGTATTCTCATTGTGCTCTTGATACCTTTGGCTCCTAAAATTTTCTGCACCCCCTCTTCTGCAATGTTTTTCCGGCTCCAGTGTTTTGGTTATGGGTCTCTGAATTTACTCCCATTGGTTAACACACTAGATTCCATCCCTGATACCCATTCACAAAACTGTTTTGGCAACTGTAAGGCATTCCACCTAGCTGAGCCACCTCTGGCCAAGTTGGGATGCACCTTGCATGGAGGCACGTCACTGGGCATGGCTACATAAACCCTGTGGCACTGCATACGAGAGCACCTCCATGGACCCATGACGCATACCCAGTGCATGCCCCTTCCCTTAAAAGTGACTGCGAGCATATGCTCTGGTCCTTTTTCTTCTCTGTCCCCTGACTTCTGTCTTGCTCCTCTGCCTCTTCACCCTCCTGGGACTCTTCTCTTAAATAAACTCTAGTATGTGGCCTTGTTATTGTGTACTTGCTCTCACATTTGGAACTAACTGCAACTGTCTGCAACTCAGAGCTGAGGGGAAAAATTGCAAATCTGAGGTATACCCTAAATAATCAGATTAGACTAAACTAGGAGCCCCTGGTTTAGTGAGAGACTTTGTCTCAAAACTAAGGTGGAGAGTGGCCCACATTATTTGACCTCAGGCCTTCACATGTGCACATAGGAGTTGAAAGTGTCTGAGTTTCAAAAGAGTGCTATTATGGTATCATTAGATAGGTCTCAAACTAAAACCACTGCTTGGAAATTACAAATGATTGTGCTATTGTTGTACCATCAGTAAAGTAGCATGCATACATTTAAGGATCTAGCCCTAGTAAATCTATTTTGCACAAAAGAGGTACAGAGTAACTATGATCACCAATGGGAAGAGACTGACTAACAATATCAAGTGACGTTTGTAAGCAGACAAGGATTGACATTTGTGTGCTTCTACTTGGTTGTTCTAAAGTCGTTGCCATCCAATGCTCAGTGAATGTCGGTTATAAACGCATCCTCAATACTCTAGGTCTAAAGTAGCTCACATCACTGACTCTTTGACAGGATTGCTTCATAGCCCTTCCACAAAACAATACATTTGACATCTGTAAAGCCAATTTTAGGTAATTAAATAAAGTCTCAATTAAACAGCAGAGTGACATACATCTAAAAATATTGTAATGAGGACACGACAGACAGCAGGAAGTACCTCACAAAGAAGAAAAGCCCTCTGAAGAGACAAATTGCCTTAGTTGTGAGGGTGAGTCTCTGACATAAAAAATGCTGCTTTTAATTAAGCAGAACTCTGCATTGACAAAATGTATTATCTGAGTTGACTTTTATTTAAAGTTATTGTATGACTTTTTCAAGTTATAAAAATAGATAAAGATTTCAAATGTTTCAATTTTTCAGTTTTCAAGTGTAATTATTTAACCACTTCAATTTACAAGTAATATTAAATGGGTTTTTCCCACCAGTGTTTCAGGTTTAATTCTGAATAGAGTTGTAGTCAGTGTCTCACTAACATGTGGACACACAGAGATGCTCACAGGTGCACACATGCACATCTTGTCCAAAATGTTTGAAAAACTTCTCAATGAGTATTAAATTTGTGAATATTATTAGGAGAAATTTATAGTCCATGAAACATTCTCAAAAGTCTTCAGTAAACATATAGCCACAAACCACATCTAATCTTTCAGATGCCCAACAGTGAGAGGATATACATTTGGACACCAATAATTTATGGTTAACCATTTTTTCCCATGGTTGTCTGTCCCACTTTATATACCATTAATAAGCCTATCTCAGCTCACTTTCTTTTTGCTTTCATCATTCTTAACTTGAATTGCTGAACATTTACATGATTTTAGTAGTGTAAACTGGGAAGCTTTTTCTAATCATGAATAAAACTAAATTATTTTCATAACTTGAAAAAATATCACATATTAGGCCATCTGAATATAGATGACAATAAATTTTTTAATTATCACTTTTTATTTATAAAGTAAAGTCCTATTTTTTCCATCTATCCCCTTGCTCTACCTCACTTCCCTCTTCCAATCCCTCCCAGTCAGCCTTCAGGCTCATGCAACCCATGCCCCCATTCCCTCCCCAAAAAGGGCAAGAAATCCCAAAGTAGATTATCTCAGCATCCACTCCAGGCAAGTTCAATTTCCTCATCCCAATATCAAGACTGAGTTAGATGTTCTTCTTGAGGGAATGGCTCCATGATGTCAGTCCATGCATAGAAACACAGTCTGATCCCTCCACTTGAGGCTCCACATACTGACCATGTCAGTGAACAGATGCCTATTCTTGGAGAGCCTAGCTGCTTTTCTTGAAGATTCCCCAGGTGGCTCTTCTTAATTCAGTGAGCTCCTCACAGCTCTAGCCAGTCAACACTGTGGGAACTTTTCTCATAAGCCCTATCCCCTTTCTCATATAGACTTTTCTCCCCTCTCCTCAGCTGAACAGGAGCTCAGCCAAGTACTCAGCATGTATCCCTGCCTCTACTTCAATTCACTGTAGGATGTAAGTTCTGGGATGGCACTTGGGGTAGCTATTCATTTGATTGTAGGGGAATTCCCGTTTAGGCAACACCTCCACTATTGGTGGTAGACCTTGTCAGGAACAGCCTGTGTGTGCTTGAAGGTTACTCTAGTACCTGGTCTTTCTCCAGCCCCACATTGGCTTCTTTTGTTAAGATGTTCTTTTTTTCTCCATCCTTGTTGCTCCTCTCAATTATCTTCTCTCATGATTTGTTTCCACACCTTCTTGGTTGTGTCCCATTATACTCCAAATTAGCTAGAAAGATCTCTATTTTCTCTTCTTAGAAGAATCCCTGGATGTCTTCTAGAAGAAGTTCTTTCTGATACCAAACTTTTCAAGGGTTGTGGTTTGCAGTTTGAGTGTTCTTTGCTTTTGGTCTAAAATCCACTAATGAGTGACTACATCCTCTGCTTATCTTTCTGGACTTGAGATCTTTGCTCAGGAGGATAGTCTCCAAATCCATCCATTTGCCTGCAAATTTTAGGCTATCATTTTTTCTTACTGCTGAGTAGTATTCCATGGTGTAGATGTACCACTGTTTGTTAATCCATTCTTAGTTGAGGGACATCTAGGTTGTTTCCAGGTTCTTGCTATTACAAATAATGCTGCTATGAACATGGTTGAGCTAATGCCTTTGGAGTGTGACTGTGCATCTTTAGGGTATACACTCAGAAGTGGTATTGCTGGATCCTTGTGGAGATTCATTCTCAATTTTCTGAGAAACCACCATATTGCATTCCAGAGTGGCTGAATAAGCTTATACTTCCACCAACAATGGAGGTTTGTTCCTCTTGTTCTGCATCTTCTCTACCATAGGCTGTCCTCTGTTTTTCATCTTAGCCAATCTGATAGGTATAAGGTGGTATCTCAAAGTTGTTTTGATTTGCTTTTCTCTGATGGCTAAAAATGTTGAGCACTTTTTCAAGTGCCTTTCATTCATTTGTAATATATCTGTTGAGAATTGACTTTTTTAGTTCTGAATCCCATTTTTTCATTTGGTTATTTGGGATTTGGGGGTCTAGTTTTTCTAGTTCTCCATATATTTTAGAAACCAGTCCTCTGCCAGTTGTAGGGTTGTGGAAGACCTTTTCCCACTGTGTAGGCTATTGTTTTGTCTTATTGACAGTCTTCTTGGTATTTCAGAAGCTTCTCAGTTTCAGGAGGTGTCACTTTTTGATTGTTGTTCTTAGTGTCTGTGCTACTGACTGTTATATTTAGTTATATTTAGGAAATGGTCACATGTGCCAATGTGTTGAAGGGTATTACCCATTTTCTTTTCTATCAATTCAGCATAGATGGTTTTATGTTGAGGTCTTTGCTCCACTTGAATTTGAGTTTTGTGCAGGGTGATAGGTTTGGATATATTGGTATTCATTTTCATACTACCATCCAGTCATGCCAACACCATTTGTTGAAGATACTGATTTTTTTCATTGGAAAATTTTGGTCTCTTTTTCAAAATCAGGTGTTCATAGGTATGTGAGTAAGTATCAGGGTCTTGGATTCAATTCCATTGATCCACAAGTCTGTTTTGATGCCAGTACCAGGTTGTTTTTATTACTATAGCTCTATAGTATAGCTTGAAGTCAGAGAGGTGATGTTTCCTAAATTTCTTTTATTGAACAGGATTGTTTTGGTGATCCTAGGTTTCCTGTTATTCCATATGAAGTTGAGTATTATTTTTTCCAGGTCTGTAAAAAATTGTGTTGGGATTTTTAACAGGTGTTGCATTGAATCGCTTGTTTGCTTTTGATAAAATTGCCATTTTTAATATGTTGATTCTACCTATCTAAGATCATGGGAGGTCCTTCCGTTTTCTGATATCTACTTTCTTTAGTGTCTTAAAGTTTTCATCAAAAATGCCTGCTACTTCTTTGGTTCAAGTTATGCCAAGATAGTTAATGCTATTTGCAGCTATCATAAAGGGTGATGCTTCTCTGATTTCTTTCTCAGCCCTTTAATTTTTAGTGTATAGGAGGGCTATTGATTTTGTTTTTGAGTTAATCTTCTACCCTGCTTGTTGCGGAAGTTGTTTATGAGCTGCAGAAGTTCTCTGTTAGAATTTGGAAGGTCACTTAAAATAAACAATCATATCATCTGCAAATAGAGATAGTTTCACTTCTTCCTTTTCAATGTGTATCCCCTTAATATTTTTGTTCTCTTATTGCTTTAGATAGAACTTTAAGAAATATATTGAATAGATAAAGAGAGAGAGAGGACAGCCCTGTCTTGTGGGTTTTTTCTTTCAATTTGTTTATATGATGGAAGACATTCACAGTTTTTTGTATGTTGAACCATCCCTGCATCTTCAGGATGAAGCCTACTTTATCAGGGGGGATAATTTTTATTTTAATGTGTTGTTGTATTCAGTTTGCCAGAATTGGATTAAGAATTTTTGCATCAATGTTCATGAGGGAATTGGTCTGTAATTATCTTTCTTTGTTGCATCTTTGACTGGCTTGGGAATCAGGGTTATTGTGGCCTCATAAAAAGAGTTTGGCAAGATTTACTCAGTTTCTACTGTATGAAACATTTCGAGGAATATTGGTATTAGTTTTTCTTTGAATGTCTGGTAGAATTGTGCACTGAAACCATCTGGTCCTGGGCTTTTTTTTACTTGGAAGACTTGTAATAATAGCTTCAATTTCCTTTGTGGTTATAGGTCTGTTTAGGTCTTTAATCTGATCTTGATTTAATTTTGGTAAGTCGCGCCTTTCCAGAAAGCTTTCTAATTTTTTTTAGGTTTTCCTTTCTTGTGGAGTACAGATTTCAAAGTATGATTTGATAATTCTCTGGATTTTCATGGTGTCTGTTATGTCATTTTAATTCCTAATTTTGGTTATTTGGATACTCTCTTTCTCTGCTTTTTGGTTAGTTTGGATAGGGACTTATTTTCATTTAATTTTGGTAAATGGAACTTGTCCAGAAAGCTGTCCATTTCTTCTAGGTTTTCCACTTTTGTGGAATATATATTTTCAAGGTATGACCTGATAATTCTCTGAATTTTCTGGAGGTCTGTTGTTATGTCCACCCCTTGCTGTTTTGATTGTGTTAATTTGGATACTCTCTCTCTCAGCTTTTTGATTAGTTTGGATAAGGGTTTATCTATCTTGTTGACTTTCTCAAAGAACCAACTCTTTGATTCAACAATTTTTTGTATTGTTCTCTTTGTTTCAATTTTACTGATCTCAGCCCTATGTTTGGTTATTTACTGCCATCTACTCCTTTAATGTGAATTTCCTTCTAATAATTCTTGGGCTTCAGCTGTGCTTTTAGGTCTCTTGTGTGAGATTTGTCTAGGTTTTTCATATAGACATTTAGTGCTATGAATTTTCTTCTTAAGACAGTTTTCATTCTGTCTCATGAGTTTGGGTATGTTTTAAATTCATTTCCATTAGATCCTAGGAAGCCTTTGATTTCTCTCTTAATTTCTTCTTTGTCTCAGAGCTGGTTCAGTTAAATGATGTTTAGTTTCCATGAATTGGTAGGCTTTCTGTGATTTTGGATGTTGTTGAACTCTAATTTAGACCATGCTATTCTGATATGGTATAAGGAGTTATGCCATTTTTTTGTACTTGTTGATATTTATTTTGTGACCTAGTATGCAATCAATTTTAGAGAACATTCCATGGGATTCTGAGAAATATGTATATGCCTTTGTTTTGGGGTTGAAGGTTTGGTATATATCACTAAGTACATTTGGGTCATAAATTCTGATATATCTCTTATTTCTCAGTTGAGTTTCTGTCTAGTTGAACTATCTAAGGGTGCATTTGGGATATTGAAGTCTCCCACTATTAGTGCGTCATGTTTAATATGAGGTTTAAGTTTTAGCAGTGTTTCTTTTACATAAGTAGGTGTCCTTGTGTTTGGAACCTAAATATTCAGGACTGAAACTTCATCTTGGTGGATTTTTCCTGAGATAAATAAGAAATGTCCATCTTGATCTCTTTTTATTGATTTTAATTTATAGTCTATTTTGTCAGATATTAGTATGACTGCACCAGCTTGTTTCTTAGGGCCATTTGATGAGAAAGTCTTTTCCCAATCCTTTACTCTGACCTTATGTCTCTTTTTGAAGCTGAGTTGTGTTTCTTGTATGCAGCAGAAGGATGGCTTTTGTTTTTATATCCATCATGTTAGGGTGTGTCTTTTCATAGGTCAATTGAGTCCATTGATATTAAGGGATATTATTGACTAATGATTGTTATTTCCTGTTATTTTTGTTAGTAGCTTGGGTGTATTTCCTTTTTTGGAGTTTTTATTCTGTGGTATTGGTGATTGTTTGTGACTTCATGGGTGTATCTGGTTTCCTTAGGTTCGAGTTTTCCCTCTAGTGCTTTCTGTAGGGTCAGATTTATGGATAGGTATCGCTTAAATCTGGTTTGTCATGAAATATCTTGTTTATTTCATCTATGGTGATTGATAGTTTTGCTGGGTACATTAGTCAGGGTTGGCATCCATGATCTTTTAGTGTCTGTATAATGTTAGACCAGGACCTTTTTTTTTTTTTTTAAAGATTTATTTATTATTTATACAGTGTCTCCGCAGGCCAGAGGTCATCATAGATGGTTGTGAGCCACCATGTGGTTGCTGGGAATTGAACTCAGAACCTCTGGAACAACAGTCAGTGCTCTTAACCTCTGAGCCATCTCTCCAGCCCCGACCAGGACATCTTGTCAAGTTTACCAGATTTTAGTTCTTTCCTGAGTCAGTATCTCACCAAGTCTGTGAATTCTTGTTTCTCTATAATTCTTCTTCTTTTTAAAATCAGAGCTGTCCCTCAATAACAAGACAATTTTGTTTTATAATCTGTTTATTGGACTGTTGGTTGAATTTTTTTTCTATAACTCAGCCAGATGAAACCTGAAATTTCTTCTCCCATTGGAAAGTTTAAAAATATAGCTTTATGATATTATAAATAAATTTAAAGTAATTCTGAAAAAAGTACATACTTTTATACACACAGAAAATACTTACATACACACACACACACACACACACACACACACACACACATTTCACTCCTCTGTTCTTCATCTGCTGATTCAACTCTTCAAACATCAATAATTCTTTTAAAAGTTGAATTGCAACTAAATGTGTATAGAAATTTTTCTCATCATGATTCATTAAATCATATTGTATATACTCTTTGTATAGTAATAGGTAATTTAAATAAATTAGAGATAATTTAAATTATGGCAATTGTTCTTATCACATATCCTACCACTTTAAATAAAGTATTTGAACATTTACGTATTTTAGTATAAATTGATGTTATTGAAGTATTTTTCACCTACAGAAACAGAAAAAAAAAAGAAAAAAATATCTTGAAATACTATCATATGGATAATGTATATAAGAAAACATGAGTTTGTTAAATATTACCTAAAATGTTTATAAATTTGAAATTATATATGTTTAAACTTCATAAAAATTACAAAGACATCTTAACATGCTCGATCATAATAAATAAACAACATAGGCTCAATCATAAGAAATATGATTTAAAAGTTATA